>JAADVR010000006.1:0-163501 GCA_023335855.1 Pythium scleroteichum | reverse complement strand
CGTGTTGGTGCCGAAGAGAGTGGGCACGGGGCTCATCTTGCCGTCCAGCACGCGGCGAATGGGCGAGTCGAGCAGGAAGACCTTGTCCACCACGGGCTGCCAGCCGCCGAGGAGTCCTCCCGCCGACCAGACAGCACTCGTGTTGGCGGCTCGCAGGCAGCTCACGCGCGCGGCATCGTCGCCGGCATTACCGCAGCCGGCGTTGGTGACGACCTGGTTAAAGACCGAGTTCTGCTTGGCGCTGTTGGGCATGTCGTGGGCCGACGTGTAGCTGCCGCTCTCGGTGATGGCTTTGTGGAAGAGCTGCTGGTTGCCGTCTCCCGAGAGGAGCAGCGCCGTGACCGACTTGCCGCCGGCGCTCTCTCCGAACGCCGTGATGCCCTTGGGGTTGCCTCCGAAGTGAGCGATGTTCTGCTGCACCCACTGGAAGGCCGTCGCCTGGTCGCGGATGCCAAAGTTGACGCCGTTGCCTTCGGCCTTGAGCGCGTCGCTGGAGAGGAAGCCGAAGACCGAGAGGCGGTAGTTGAGCGAGACGTAGACGATCTTGTTGCCCGAGGCGCCCACGAGGTTCGTGCCGTCGAACCAATTGCCAGAGCCGCCCGCGAAGCTGCCGCCGTGGATCCAGACCATCACGGGCAGGTTGGACGTGGACGTCACGCCCGCGGGCGTGAAGACGTTGAGAAACAGACAGTCCTCCGAATTCGGAAAGAGCCACGACTGCGCGTCCGCGCGGCCGTCGCCGTAGCACACGTTGCCGTACGCCGTGGCGTTGATGTCTCCCGCGAGCGGCTTGACGGTCGAGACTTTCCAGCGACGCTCACCCGTCGGTGGCTCGGCGTACGGGATGCCGCGGAAGACTTGGACCGTCGTGCCGGCGGCGCTGGTCTTAGTAATTCCCGTGACCTTGCCGCCGCCGGGCAGCGAGATCTGCTGGGCCGAAGCGGAAGCCACCACGGCTGCGACGAGGAGGCTGCGAAGGAACGCGAGTCGCATGGGAGTCGGTGGAGATAAGCCGCGAGGGTGCTTGGTCGATAGTGGAATCGAAAGTAATCACGTGCAAGAACTGAAGTCGCGGTGCCTCAAGCGCTGGCGCCCCGCCCGTGGCTCAGGAAGATTGTGCACGTACACCCAGGCTGGACCACATGGGGGGAGCGCCACTTGAAGTTCCGATGCCTCGCTCACAAATCCTCTGGCACTGTCAGTGTAGCGCACCGGCACACACACAAAGCAGAGCTCATTGTAATCGTCAGCACGGGCACTCTCCCCGATGACGCGGGACTGTCCACTTCAGCCGCGCCTCTGCGTCAGGACTCTTGGCATCCATCTGGCGGCGTGGTGGTAGCAACTTCAAGCGCCGGATAAACACGGGATCATCCCCTCGCCAGTTGACGCGCTGTCTTCAACCAGCGCCAGTGACGAGGAGACGCCGAGAAGACGCTCGAACTCGAGCCAAGACTCGCGTTCTGACGTTACGTTCATTGATTCAGTATGGGGAGGGCGTTTCCTGCGGAGCTACTTCTGGAGAAGAACAACAGGGCGTGACAGCCCGCTTTGTCACGCGAGGGTCGGCGCCAGCCGCTCCTCCACTGCCTGCCAGAAGGCGCAGCGCTCGGCGTGGAGTGGCATGTACGCGCCTGTGGTCTCGAGCGAAAGCCCGCGCGCCTGCAGCAGGATCTGCTGGCGAGCGCTGGCGTCGTACTGCGGCCACTGGAACGCCGCCGACGCGTCCGTGCGGGTCTGGCTCGGCGTGCCGTTGGGCGAGCCGAAGACGGCAAAGTTGGTCCAGTAGCGCTGGACTGCGCGCACGAGCGCTCGCGTCGCGTCGGTGTTCGGCAAGTCGGTGACGTTGTTGAAGACGTAGCTGAGCTCGGCCGTGTGGATCGCCCGGGGAGGTCCCAGCAGCGTCGACGTCTCGTTGAATCGGTAGCGAAACGTCTGGCGCCCCAGTTGGGCCTGTCTGAGCGACGTGAGTTCGCTCGGACACACGTAAATGGCGTCCCCGTAGATCTCCGAGACGTGGTCACTCGGCGTCGCGAAATTGGCCGCCGGGTACAGCTCCTCCACGCGCGCCTGCTCCGCGTCTGTGAGTAGAGAGAAGCGCGAGCGGACGTAGGGGAACACGGCGTCGGCCGTCTTGACTGAGAGCGTGAACATCCACCCTTCGTCCGTGTTGGTGCCGAAGATGGTCGGCACCGAGCTCACCTTGCCACTCAGAACACGTCGGATAGGCGCGTCCAAGAGGAAGACGCCGTCGACCACGGGCTGCCAGCCCAGCGCGCCGCCGGCAGCCCACACTGCCGACGCGTTGACCCCCCGAAGACACGCGAGGTTCGAGGCCTCGCCGCAGCCGACTTGGCTCGCGATCTGAGCAGCGACACTGTTCTGCTTGGCGCGCGTGGGCATATCGTGGGCCGTCGTGTAAGTGCCGCTTTCGGTAATGGCCTTGTGGAAGCTCTCCTGGTCGCCATTGCGCGAGTACAGATGCGTCGCGACCGACTTGGCGCCGGCGCTCTCCCCGAAGGCTGTGATGTCGTTCGGGTCGCCGCCGAAGAGTGCAATGTGCCGCTTGACCCACTGGAACGCCACTTCCTGGTCACGGAGACCGTAGTTGACGCCCTCGCCTTCGCTCTTCAGCGCGTCGCTGGAGAAAAAGCCGAAGACCGAGAGGCGGTAGTTGAGCGAAACGTAGACGATCTTGTTGTTAGCGCCGGCGATGAGGTTCGCACCGTCGAACCAGTTGCTGGAGCCAGCAACGAAAGCGCCGCCATGGATCCAGACCATCACCGGAAGCTTTGACGAAGCCGTGGCACCCGCTGGCGTGTACACGTTGAGAAAGAGACAGTCTTCGGATGTAGGGAAGTTGGCATTGCGAGGGTCCGTCGGGATGTTGTTGAAGCAAACGTTACCGTACGCGGTGGCATTCAAGTCACCCGTGAGCGGCTTGAGCTTCGCCTGCCTCCAACGGCGCTCGCCCACGGGAGGTTCGGCGTACGGGATGCCACGGAAGACGTGAATCTGCTCTCCTGCAACGTTCGTCTCCACCGTGCCAGTGACAACGCCGCCTTCGGGTAGCGTGACTCGCTGGGCGTTCGAGCCTGCGAGGAAGAGGAGGTAGACGTTCGCCAAGGCTGGAAACCGCATTGTCCCGTAGTCGTGTGTGGGACCTAGAGCAAGTTCGCCACTGGCTTACCGCAACAAAGACTCGGCCACAGCAAGAGCTAGAAGTTGAACTTACCGTCAACTTCCAAGGGCCGCCCCGTCCTCGCTCTGCTCATCACGCCCCGTCGCACCCACATCTCAAGCAATCGATGATGCCGTGCTCTTCCATGTTGATGCCCGTGTCTGCTCTTATGGGGATGTGATGTGCCCCGACCATAACACCTGAAGGCCAACTTCAACCATAACAATCACCAAGCGATCCTCGCGAGTGTTGACGCCGTGCACCGTGGCGTCTGCGTTACGGAAAACTCTATTTCCCGCTGATAGTTGGCGATCAGTTCCTGCTCTTCCTATCGTCGTCGGTCACGAAAGCTCTGGAAAAACTGGAGCATCGCTGAGTCGATCTGAGGAGTGATTCGCTCTCGCGCGAGCTGGAAATGACGCCGCATAACGCGTCTCGCATCGCGATCCTCCTCGATCGAGTGCATTGCAGCCTCTCGGCAGAGCGAGTAGAGCTCTGCGCCTGAAAACCCATCGGTCATCGCGCCCAGCACGTCCATGTCGACGTCCTCCCCGAGCGGTATCTTACGGCAGTGGATGGAGAGAATCTCCTTCCGAGCAGCGGCGTCCGGCGGCCCGACATAGAGTACGCGATCAATTCGCCCCGGTCGCATCAGTGCGCTGTCGATGAGATCCGGTCGGTTGGTCGCAGCTACCACAAGCACCTGCTTGAGCGGCTCGATGCCATCGAGCTCCGTCAGCAACTGGCTCAACACACGATCAGCGACTTGCGAACTGCCGTCACCGCCGCGCTGACTTGCGATGGCGTCAATCTCGTCGAAGAAGACTACGGTCGGAGCTGCCGCGCGGGCTTTGCGGAAAATGGACTGGACCGCCTTCTCAGATTCGCCTACCCACTTGCTGAAAAGTTCTGGCCCTTTGATCGCAATGAAGTTCATCGAGCTCTCAGTTGCCAACGCCTTCGCCGTGAGCGTCTTGCTACAACCGGGAGGTCCAAAGAGTAGCACACCCTTTGGTGGGCGAATGCCCATGCGCACAAACGCCTCAGGGTGCTTGAGAGGCCATTCGATGGCTTCCTTGAGCTGTTGCTTGATCATTTCCTGACCGCCAATGTCACTCCAGAGCACGCGAGGGACGTCGATCGCGATCTCTCGCAATGCACTCGGTCGAATACCTCGCATCGCTCGTTTAAGATCATCCAGTTCGATAACGAACTGGCCGCCACCACGGAACGCACGCTGCAGCGCTAGTAAGGCCGCCTCTTTGCAGAGAGCACTGATGTCAGCGCCAACGTACCCGTGGGCCAACGCGCTGAGCTCTTCGAGCTGCTCGGAAACCACCGCGTGCGGAAGGTTTGCAATGGACACGCGCAAAATATCCAAGCGAGCCGCTGCATTGGGGATAGAAACCTCGACTTCACGATCAAAGCGACCAGGTCGACGCACAGCTGGGTCCAGGGCATTCGGCCGGTTCGTCGCCGCAAGTACGACGACTCGAGATTGTTTCTCCAGCCCGTCCATGAGCGTCAGCAGCGTCGCGACCATGCGCTTCTCCATCTCACCTACGCGGCCATCACGCTTGGGGCAAATCGCGTCGATCTCGTCGATGAAGACGATCGAGGGACCTTCCCTGGCTGCCTTGTGGAAGATATGCCGCAGGTTAGCCTCGCTTTCGCCTATGTACTTGCTTACAACTTCGGGTCCGTTTATGAGAAACATTTTCGCGCTCAATTCACTCGCTAGAGCACGCGCGATCATGGTCTTGCCGGTACCAGGTGGACCGAACATCAGTAAACCCTTCGGCGGCGGGAGACCGAATTTTTCGAAGAGCTGAGGGTTAACGAGCGGCTGCTCAATGATCTGCCGAATAGTCTCGATTTCTCGTTGGAGGCCACCGATCGCTGCGAAGCCACGTGCATTAGATGTCGCGGAGACTGGAGATACAGGTTGGTCGCACCCATCATCGAGAGTGGTTCCTGAACCGACAACCCACTGGACGTTGACGGTCGTGGACATCGACACGCGATAGACGGACGAAGCAGACGTTTGGCCACCTTCCACGGCGCTGACTTCAAAGACCGTGTTGATGCCGTGAACTGTAAGTGTGAGCCGAGCAGATGCGTGGACAAGCACGCCGTTGAGCATAACGTGGACGTACTTCTGCAATAGCGACGCCTCTTTCTCTGACGGCCACGTGGCGGACGTTGCTGACGCTCTGGACACCAGCTTCAGCGTTAGCGCTGAAGCGTCTTGTCTCCACACGCGACTCTCTGGGTGGTCTAGTGGCAAGACGAGTGCGTGCGACTCGTGCTTGGTGCCGAGCTGGTCTTCCCACATGGCGCTCACACCCACGCCGTTGCGCTTGATTTTATCGAGCGGCCACGCGACTCCGCAGAGTAGCAGCGCGGAGAAGCTGTCGATATGGCTGCTTCTATAGAGCGCGACGCATGCGCCAGCGTCGACTCCGTAGTGAGCCATGTCGTGCGCATTGAGATACACTTTGGAGAGGCCCGCTGCGGACCGTGTGTTGGACCGCAGGAACTCAATCTTGCTGCGCAGGAACCGCGAGCGGGCTGGTACCGGTACTTGGTCATGTAGTTGTGGCTGTGGTGGCTCTTCGGGGGTCGCAGCGACTACGGCGTGGGTACGCAGAGCCGCCGCCTGGCGGGCCTTGGACTTGCCCATGACGAAGGAGGCAAACGACTGGGTCCCAAGTTGACGTTCGTATCAGACGCAAGCACGGTTTGTACCCTAGTTCATTGATTGGTCATAATATGATGTATGATACAAGTATTGGCTGAAATGGAGTAGGTTTCCGCTTGGCGCCATCAATTCCTGAATGCAATGGAGAGCGATGGAGCAAGCGGAAACGACGGTGGCTCGCTCAAGAAACGCAAGGCCTCGACCGCTTCTGCGCGTGGATTCGCCGCCAGAGGTGTAGCAGAGGACATTATGCTCCCTCTGAGCGCCTCTAAGAAGTCCAAGCGCGCGACTGCGGCCGACAATCGATACGAGAGCGAGTTCGTGAGTGTCGAAGTTGGGTTGAGAGAGCTCCACAAACGCATGGCGTCGTCGTCAGCGGCGCCAAGCAAGGGCGCGAGGAAGAAGGTGACAAGAACCAAGGCCACGGCTGCCGGTGCGAATAGTGCGGACGCGAAAACAGCGAAGAGCCGCAAGAAGCTGACAACCCCAAGTCCTGCACTGGCGACCCCAGCGCCCGTTCCGGAAGAACCGGCCATGGAGATGGAGGTACTAGCGAAGTCGGCTGCAGCAGCCACACCAGCAAAGCGGCCTGCGAAGCCAAAGCCGGCGCCAAGTGTGCTAGCTCAGGCTCGTGTAGCTGCAGTTCAGATGCAACAAGAGCGAGTCATGCAGCGAGTGCGTGAACTACGGCATTCAGCTGAATCAGACTCAAGGCATTCGCCGTCGTTGTCTCCGGCTATTGAGCAAGAATGCAGCCTGAATACTGGAACGTCAGCACGTGTTAGTGCTCCCTCTGCTCCTTCGACTCCGACAGAGTCCTCCACTCAAACCGCTTCTCAGTTACTTTCCCGGGCAACGGAAGAGCCTATTGTTGGTGTTGACATAGCCCACGACGAAGCTGTATCCACCGAGGATGGTCGTCAGTCTCCGAGAGGATTTTTCGACGATGACCTTGACGATGATCAGGTATTTCTGCAAGCACTGGAAGAGGTTGAGCGCAAGCTTCAGCCGGAATGTCCGAAGATTGCCATTCCAATGCCTGATGAGAATCAAAGTCTTGAATCATCTCATATGTCTGGAGATCATTGTTGCCAGACGTCAGAAGAAACTATGCCGCTAACTTTTACGCAAGTGCCTCAACCATCTCAGGCATCGTCAATATCCACGATTGTTCATACAGAGGTGCAATCCTCTGTAGCTTCGGAACTGTTAGCAGACTATGAGCGATTGAAGCGCGAGAATGAAGTGCTACGTAAATCGAACGAACGGCTCCTGGCGGTCGAAGTACCACCTCTTCCTTCTGTAGAGAAGCTTGCCATCTCCGAGTGGTCTGACGCCCCTGCTGTGGCAAAAAATCAAACAGCTACGAGTATGCATCACGTCAACTTGAATGATGCTACAATGATTTCGACATCGAAGACGAAGACCGATCAGCAAGTGTTGGGAGGATTAGCACTCGATCCCAATCAGGTAGCTGACGGGCAAGTTAAGGAGTGTGATGAATTGACGACGAAGGACGAGGAAAAGGATCCTGTTCGAGGAGGAGACATCGAGATGGATGATGACATTGGAGTGGAAGATTTGGATGATATTGAAGGTGACGCTGATGAAAATGTGAAAGAGACTCGGAACAGCCGTGGGTCCACTCTTGATAGAGGAAATTATAGTCAATATCGATCAAGAAAATCTTCTCTTGACGAAGAGGACGACAGTTCTTTTTCACAAACGGAGAAGGGTCGACGGATCAACTCATCGCAACAGCCTCCTCGCGGTTCATTCCAGTTTGGGCAGTCTAAGCATACCCAACCATCTCTTTTAGCAGAAACCTCGCCAGCACGAGTGTTGCCTCGAACACTGCCATCTAGCAATTCTGATACGGAAAGTGATCCTGATATCAAGAGCTCACATTGTCACTCCGGTCCTCCCCGCGCTTCGTCGTCTTCATCTAGTGAGGAATCGGATCGTAGTGATGTTGAGGAAGAAAACAGTGGCTCAAACGTTTTGGAAGCGGCTCTACGAGCAGGTACTGGGCGAGGTTCTCTGTACCCAACGACAAAGCGAAGCACTAGTTTGTCCGTCTCTGTATCTACTCTTGAGAGCGAAGCTGCAACGAAGCCTTCGGCGGTGCCGCTGAAAACGCTCCCAGAAAAGCCCATGGTCAAGAAACGGCGAGGGACAAAACCCTCCAAGGACAAAAGCACGCTGCTTTGGCCGATATTGGACGACTTTTACGACTTCGTTCTTGATTTGACTCCTCGCCGTGTGCTGCATAGTGATCCGCCTCACCTTCAATTGATTCGCGCATACGAGAACGCCCGAGTGCGACTTCCGATGCACTATCCAGGTATCAAGCAATATTGCGACTTACAACAAGAAAGTATTTTAGAGGAGCTGCTATCCGCTGTTCGAAATTCGGAAGAGATGTCGCTGCACACTACCACACGGACCCGATTGTGGCTTACCTCCATTTCGCCTTGCAGTCATACCACCAGCCACTCGGTGACAGTCAAGAAAGCCAACACCTCGAGTTCGTCTCGTTCGTCGACGACTTTGAATCCAAATGTAATTTTCGTGGAGAGTGGATTTTCTGGTACCTCGGCACCAGGCAAGGCCGACTTCATTGTAACTTTCGAAGACTTTCGCACTGGTCCAAACCAGAGAAGCGCTCTCACTGACTTTGTCAGTGGTGATGTGTTGGCAATGCGATCTCCGCAGTGGCGTGGAAACGATATCTACGCATTCGGTATTGTGCTTTGTAGCTCAGTTGTCGCAGTAGGCGGAGCAGCGTCGACAGGCGAAAGAGGAGGGTCGTCGTTGAACCCGGATCAGCTTAGTGTGCTTCTTCGAGCTCCTGCTGATGACAAGGACACGGTTAGCCAGTTTGTATTCGTCATGGAGATGTGTCTGGTCAATCAAAAGTCGTCTGATTGGTGCTGGTCGCTCGATCAGGTACACAATCTCACGACTAGCGCTCGCGAGTACCAAGCTATTAAGTCGGTTCGATTCTTCAAACCTGAGACAAAGGAGATGCTCATGAGTGGCATAATTCCCGAGATCATGAAGTCGGAAGTTACGCAAATCGTCGAGCCACGAAAAAAACTTACAAGTGGACTTCTACAAGAGCTCGAGGGCAAGTATAATCAGTCTCAGTTACAGGCAATTCTTGGGGCTATCAGTGATGACAGTTCCATCAGTATCATTCAAGGACCAGTACGTTAAACACATCGCCAGTATTGAGTGTGTGCTAAACTAACGCTTTCGTATTGATTGCTCAGCCGGGTACTGGTAAAACCAAGACGATTCTCGGTGTTCTTAATGCTTTGCTGGATGGTGCTGCATTGTCTGCTTCTCGGCAGGCACAAGCCAAATCTCGTATTCGTATCGGTGTGTCGCTGGAAGACAAAATATCGTCAGCAGGCCCCCCAAGTGAGAAGAAGAGTGTCATCCAGGACTCGATTCGTGTGCTTGTTGCTGCACCAAGTAATGCAGCTGTGGACGAGCTCATTATGCGTTTGCTTGGTGAAGGGATCTACGACGCAAGGCAACGAAAAACCTATCGCCCTCGCATTGTTCGCGTCGGTAGACCTGAGAGTGTTCAACAACAACAGCGATTCCCCTCGTCAGACTGTGGCCAGCACCAAGACTTCGCGCGAAGAAAGAAGTGGCGCAAATACGCGAGTGAAGTCGAAGAGATTTTGCTGGAAAATCTTGTGAGCAAGCATAGATCAGCCTTTTCAACCGCAAAGCAGGCCCGCCAAACCATTATTCAGAACGCACAGATCGTGTTTTGCACACTTAGCGGGGCTGGATCAGTCGCGATGTGTGAACTCCAGTCTCACCATTTTGATGCGCTTGTAATTGACGAGGCTGCTCAAGCTGTAGAGGCCTCGCTCTTGATACCATTCAAGTTCCAGCCGAGTCGCGTAGTACTCGTTGGTGACCACCGACAGCTCCCAGCAACAGTTATCTCGAAGAGGCTTGTCGACCTCGGCTACGACCGTAGCTTGTTCCAGCGTCTGGTTGAGAACGGGTCACGCGTGTTCATGTTGACTCAGCAATATCGCATGCACCCCGAGATCTCTTGGTTTCCATCGACTTACTTCTACAATAGCAAACTCGTTGAGGCACCGCAGATGAAAGAGTGGACGACTCGGAAGTACCATGCGGAGCGTTGTTTTAGCCCATTCGTCTTCTACGATGTGCTTTCTGGTCAGCAAAGCCAAGTGAGCGGATCGAAGTCGTTGCGCAACGTAAGTGAGATCGAGTGCATTATCGTTTTGCTCACTCGACTTGTGGCGGACCAGTATCCAGAGCTCGAGTGGCGGCGAAAGATCGGCATCATCGCGCCGTACAAGCAACAGATCCATGAGCTGAGAGGTGAGCTTCAGCGCTGGGAGAAGAAGTACGACAAGCGGCTGGAGATTGAAGTGAACACAGTCGACGGATTCCAAGGTCGGGAAAAAGAAGTAATTATCTACTCGTGTGTGCGAACGAGTCGCACTGGCGCTGGCGTCAGCCAGGCTGCTCGCTCTAGCAGAGCCGTCGGCGGTCAGAACGTGGAGGCCTTTTGGGCCGACGAACGGCGCATGAACGTGGCGATCACAAGAGCCAAGAGTAGTCTGTGGATCATTGGGAACTCAACACTGCTGAGGCAGAGCGCAGCCTGGCGTGCATTGATCACGCACGCCAAGGATTCGCGTCGTTACGTGTTGGAGGAGGACTTCGTGGGCAGGCGAGAGCAGAGTCCCGACCGTGACAGACTCCAAGAGAGAAGCCACGACCGAAATAGAAGGCGGGAATGGAGCCAGGGCAGAGATGGCCAGCGAGAGCGAAGTCGCGAGCGAGACGGACGGCGAGATCGCTCGCGGTCGAGACCTCGACGTCAGTGAGATGGAGTGGACGGATTGAAAACTTATATGTATAAGATCATAGAGAATTTCGTGGTTCCCGCCAAAACTTCCATTCCGCGTCCTCTATTGGAAAGTATACGTGTGTGGTATACACTTCGTCCGGTTATGGCTCTCCCCATCTCTCGGTTTTCCTCCTCGGCCAGTCGGTGGCGGTAGCTGAGCGAGCCGACGGTCCTGCCGGAGGGTTGAACCGCGCAGCCATTCAAACGGGTCGACGGCCCCGCCCTCCTTCTCCGTCACAACCCAAGGAAAGATGGCGGACGCGGAGAAGAAGGAAGAGATCGTGCCCAAGGTGGAGGCTGAGGAGGCCGAGGAGGGCCAGGACCCGGAGGCCGAGGAGCCGCAGGCCTACTTCGAGCCGGTGGTCAAGCTCGACGAGGTCGAGGTCGTCAGCGGCGAGGAGGATGAGGAAGTGCTCTTCAAAATGTGCGTTGTCCATGGCGCTCGGGTGCGCAATGGCCGTGGAGACTAATTGCGTTGTGCAACAGTCGCGCTAAGCTCTTCTGCTTCCGCGAGACGCTCCTCGACAAGGGCACGGGCAAGAAGACCTGGTGCGAGCGTGGCGTCGGCGAGGTCAAGTTCCTCAAGCACAAGGAGCACCAGAAGGTGCGCCTCTTGATGCGCCAGGAGAAGACGCTCAAGATCATCATCAACCACCTCGTGGACTCGCGCACCGATCTCTCGCCCAACATGGGCAGCGACCGCGCGTGGGTTTTCAGCTGCTATGACTTCGCGGAGGGCAAGCTTGAGACGCAGGTCTTTGCGCTCCGCTTCGGCAACGCCGAAAACGCCCAGAAGTTCAAGGAGGCCCACGACAACGCTAAGAAGGTCAACAAGGCCCTCGAGGCTGGTGCCGACGCCGAGGATACGACCGCCGGCGACGCCGCTGCCAAAGCCCTCGAAGGTCTGGACGTCAAGAAGGAGGTGCGTTTGCATCACACATCGTGCTAGGATCGTTCATTGTGCTCACTGAGTTGATGTATCTGTGCCATTGCAGTAAACACCGACGACGGCCTTCGCGTTGATTTGATTTTTTTAGGAGATACAGATGAGAGACACTTGCATGTAGAAGGTCAGGAGACGACACGAAATGACTTGAAAAAATGGCGTTTGCGAGTTGTCCCATTTGGGTTCCAACTCCCCTTCCTTGCATATAATGTAGCCATCTCCTACATAGATGACTCAGCAAGCACGATTCCGCAAATGTCCATTACGCCAAGAGGGTCTTTGTTGTTCCAATCTGTAATTCTAATCTGTCATCGTACTCGGATGTGGGCGGTGGAGATTGATTATAAATCACAAGGCCAATGACGATCAGACCGAAGCCCGCGAAGTATAGCGCGCTCAGCTGTTCGTTGAAGAGGAACTTGGCGGCGACAACCGCGAAGAAATCCGACGTCAGCAACGAGAGGTTGAAGACAGCCGCGTCGCCTGTCTTCATAAACACGGACGTGAAGGTGTACATGAAGAACAAGGCGGCCACGTATCCCAACATGCACATTGTGCTTCCCGCGGACCACTGCGTGGACGCCAAAGTCGACCCCTCAAAAGCGTATGCCTGGAGGGCGCTCACAAAGAAGCCAAAGAAACCGATCATCCCTAGGAACTCGACTCTTCGGTTCTTCTTTTTGACGAGGTACTCTTGCCCCACGTTGGAGCACGCATAGATGGCACTGCCAAGAAGACACAAGAAGTCACCAAAGAGGGCTGACTTAAACGAGGTCGCTGAGGTAGTCGTAGAGGAAACATCGCGCCAAACATCCGAGATGACGAGCACACTGATACCACAAAGACAAAAGCCGACAGCGACGAAATGCGTTCGTGCGTACTGCGAGGAATAGAGGCTGAGTTGAATGGCACGAGATTGGAGAGAGACGGGGACATACCTTGGCATGAAGAAAAGTAGCCGATAGCAGCATGACAACGGGAATGGTGAAGCAGTCGAGTAGCATTGCGCTAGAAATCAAGGTGTACTTGTACGCGCTCACGACCAAGAAGTTACCTTCGACATCCGCGAGGGCCAGTAGCAAGTACTTCCACCACGAGATCTACATCCATTGTCGATTCAGACGCCACAGTGAAGCTTCTACACCACCAGCATCGCACCTCGAGGGAGTACTCCGGATCTCTCCGATACCGCATGAGTGGATAAGCTAAGTAGACGCAGAGCAGGAGATAGTTGCCCGCGCTTTGGGTGACTGGGACTTGGATCTGGACCAGACACATCAGCAGCGCTCGCTTCGCTCTCGGGAGAGAACTCACCTCGTACGACTGGTTCAGGACCTGCGTGAAGATGCCCGTGCAGGTGACGAGCACCGAGATGAGCTGGCCGAGCAGCAGTACACGGTGCCGCTCGCACAACATCAACGCGGTGCTAGCCATGTCGATGGCAGGACGAACCGACGCCAGCAAGTTGATGAAAGATCAGTGATCCATCAGACAAAACGGCAGCATGGTTGGCTGAAAAAGGGTTCATTCTGCATTCGTCGGTCCATGGTTGGACAATATTAAGGCACACACACATGACTCGCTTATATCGAACTTCAGTTGGCATAGGGCTGCTCGATCTTCGCTACGAGGCGGTCAAATGTCGCCGACGGGAGACCGGCCTCTCGGTCGTCGAGGATGCGCCGCATCATAGGCTTCCACTTGCGGCCGCGTGTGTTGATGAACCAGTTGTTTACCTGCTCGATCGTGATGCCTCCATGCTGGCTCAACCACTCCTTCTCCTCTTCGGTCGGATATGGGTGGTGAAGGTGGTCGTGGAACCACTCGGTCAGCACCTCCTTCGCATGCTTCGACAGGTTGGCTCGCTTCTTGGGAGGCTGGTTGAAGGGGCTGTCAATCGGGGACGAAGGTGCTGATCGCGAGCCGATACCGACACCGCGGCTCAGCATCGTCGCGCGCAGTTGCTGGTACAGGCGCTGCTTGCTCCACTCGTGGAGGTTGCTCGAGGACCGCTGGTACTTTCCGCGCGCCGGCGCGTCCTGTAGCATATCCATCGCCGAGTCAAGGTCCGAGCCCCCACTCGCCTGCTCCAGCTTGCTGAGGCCGTTGATCAGTTGCTGGCGCTCTGGTCCCGCGCGCTCGAATAAAGTGGCCCACTGAGGATCCAACCGGTACGATGCATTGATCTGGTTGGCCGTGCTGGAGGAGTGCTGTGGCTGGAGACCCGTATCCGCAGCCATACCCGAAACGATGTGCTCGGGAGGGTCGGCCCCTGGAGTTGATGGAGCGAAGCTCGGATCCATCATCGCCGTGAACGACATCACCACCTCCTTGACTGGGAGCTGCTGGTAGCATTCGTCAGCATGCAAGCGCTGGTAGGCGGTCTCTGCCAGCGCCTTGCTCTTCGCCAGCTTGATCATGGGGTGTTCGGGGCTGCTGATTGCCGTGCCGCGACCGCTTGAACTCTCCGGAGCGATGCCGGAGAGGACTTGGAGTAACTCATCTCGCAAGGCTTCATCGTAGTTTTGTGGAGCGAGTCCGCGGGTACTGTCCGCTGTCTCCGTCTTGAAGAAAACCTCTTCTTCCGGTTCCTCGTACTTGCGCTCGCGCTTCTTTTCGCCTGGCGTGTAGTTGCTACGGTTCGGCAGAGTCATGGGGAACTTGCTTCACAGTGAGCGATTTTGATGTCCCCGGATTGCTCCGAGAACCACGCGCGTAGGTGATGGAGAATTGAAGACTGAGAGGACGATCGCGGCTTGTGGGTGAATAGACGGCGGGCCGAGCGTCTCTGAACGGGTGAATTCCTGGCTTCTTCGTGGGTGGTCTCTGCTTTGGTTCTCTTGCCTTTTTGATCGATGGGGCGCGACTGGGTCTGATCCCTCAGAGACAGGCGAAAACGATGCGAAGTGACATGCTGGCGCGCGTCACAGATATGTGGACTACATCATTTACCTCGTTTTAGCGTTTTCTAGCAAATCAAGAACAGTAGTGACATTGGCACTACATGATATCGAGCGAGTCCTAAGGCCTTCGAAAGCGGTCAGTTTGGGCGGAGAGCGTCCTGCGTGACGCCGAAATCGAGGCGCTCGACGAGGAAATTGGCGAGTGGATTCTGTGCGCCACGTGCGCCACGCACTTTCGTCTGTACCATCGGCAAACCACGGTACTTGCTTGAGAGTTACGATCTAGCTCGAGTTTAGAACGTGTCGAGGCGAATATCTGTCATCTTGAACAAAAAAGTGCGATTTCTTCGATGAAACAGCGGTGCATTCATTGTGGACGTGACAATTCTGACTTCGTCGAAAAACTCCACGAACCCTCGGTCTAGGTTCCACACAGTGTGGCTTGAAGTACCCGGGGGTGATTCCGAACTCCTTCTACGACATGCACGCGGAGCTCATACACGCTTTTGCGAAATACTTCGTCGACTCCTATCGTATTAATGTCGTCAGAGATATCCGAGCTGACAGGTGGGCTCATTCGTCCTTCGTCAATGAAACCTGCTCAGAGACTCAGTAATGGTTGTTTTGCATCACCCAGGTCCCAGATAGGCACCTGTGAGGGCTTTAGTGCGTACTGGATCATCATAACGCTCTACCTTAGTCTTGATGCTGCTGATATGAGAGTTCTGTCGCGATTCAAACACGCAAGCGGGGCGAACTACTTGAACCTTGAAGGACGGAAGTAGAAGCAGGCAGCGATCGATGTTCTCCCCCACTACTCTATGTCCCTCTACCACATCTGCATCTTGTTAAATCTTCGGAGGGCTTCGTCGGAGCACATAACTCACCGACCGCTACAATTGGATTTATCGAAATGTGAGGAACATCGAATATCAGTCCAAGTGTCAATAGTGCCTCACGGTTGCGCATTGAAGGCGCCGAAGCTGTATGTAACAATTTATTCTTAGTTTTTGCGGCATCACGGAAGACCCTGTCTAAAAAAGCGGTCTTCAAATCAACTCAGTTTGTTCATTTTAGAACCCAGCATTTCTTATCACCATCGACAAACTTCCAACAGTACAGAATCCACAATCGGAAAGCAAGCCATAAGCGCTCCCACACAATCACTGGCGATCGCTTTCCGTAGTGAGGAAGGACATCTTGTTGGAATCCGATGGCAGGGTTCTTCGTGGTGTGGGTTTTGAGCTTCGTCGTTGTCATATGCGCTGTAGCTACTGGATGGATGCGGCGTCATGCAACGTCTCAGATGGACGACAGCAACAAAAAGAGGGACATCGAAGAGAATGCACTTCAGGTCGTTATTGACGATCAGAAGATTAGCTCAAACAACCATCCAAAGCACGATACACACACCGACAACCAGCCTGCCCTTAACAGCGTTTTGGAAAGCAAATTACCGTTGGATTTGACAAATCGACGTCAGTACGTAAGAGCTGTGTGCGACCGGTTCGAGTCATGGGCCTCGGGAACTCCCCACGAGATAAATGAAGGACAAGACAAAGAAGAAGCGCTCGAGAATAATGTGCCTATGCATTGTGGTCGAGGAATCTCGAGCTTCAATCCAACCGCATGTGAGTGTCGTCCTGATCAAATTGATGTTCGGAAGAAGTCTGAAAAGTAGTTGAAACAGCAGCGTATCGAACGAATCCGAAGTCACACAACCTCAGTTCGTTCGTGCGCCAGTGCGTATCCAACATAGAACGCACTGCTTTTACATCGAGCAACTACAGAACTCGCCCCCAGTTGATCCCACGAGGTTAGATGATGTGGTGGAGTCACGGGAACTGGACGAGCTAATCCTTCCGCCCGTTTCCACAGACTCGACAACATCCAACCAACACGATTCGCCTCCAAAACCCACTGTGGTGAAGACGGAACGATTGCCAAGTCTGGTCATAGCCACTGACTGTGGACCAAAAGAGATAAAACAAGACGGCGGAGATGAGTTCCGAAGTATCAGGCAGCCACTGCTGCTTCGCACCCCATCGGCCCGTGCCTCTCCACTTCGGCGCACTGCAAGTGATGTCCCTCCACTAGCCCCGTTCGCAGCAATTGCACTAAAAGCTGTCTCCTCACAAGCACTGCCTCCTGTGTGGTCGCGTAACAGCCGTGCCGAGATGTCAACTTCAAAGCGTATTTACGTTGACCCTGAGGAACTAGAGTCACCTGCTTTATTCGAGGACCACACAGACGTCCCTCCATTCACACCAACACCGCCGAGAAAGGGCAGCAGTGCAGCAGCCCGTTTGCTCCAGTTCCAGCAACTCGTGCCTTCGAACCAAGCTCGGGCATCCTTCACAACTCGATAGAAAAACACACCTCGAAATATGATATGGATACATTTCACTTCTGAATCAACTGTGAGGGACGATTGCGGTTTGTTCTCGAAGGGGAAATCTCCAACGATGGCGACACTATCGCTGGATGCGCTGCGAGTAGTGCTGGGTCAGTTCTGCAAGGCGAGGAAGATCTTCCCAGATGACTGTTTCGAGCGACAGCGCATCGGCGGCGGCGAGTCGTAGGCGGCGATATGCGATCGGTCTAGTTGGCTCATGTGTCCTTGTCTAGATGGTGAC
Organism: Pythium scleroteichum; assembly: GCA_023335855.1. Lineage (NCBI taxonomy): Eukaryota > Oomycota > Peronosporomycetes > Pythiales > Pythiaceae > Pythium > Pythium scleroteichum. The sequence continues at coordinate 146,222 of JAADVR010000006.1, read as the reverse complement.
GAGGTCTTCGTACTCAGGAAGCCCACTGGAGGATACCACTCTGCCGAGCGACTCTACAATGTACGCCTCACAGAAAGGGTTGGGAGTGGGTTTTCGGATTGTAATCATTGCTTATCCATCTACAGCTGATTGAGTTCGGCGTCGCCGAGTGTTTGGACCGCGCATGTCTCCGTTCCATCACCTTCTGTCTCTTCGACAGCCAAACCAAAGAGATGGTTGAAGAGCTCACGATGAGATATGATCCCTGCGATCGCGAGTACCTGTCAAATACACCAAAGGACGCAATCCGTGGGCTCGCTCGTAAGCACCGACTGCTGGTTCAGACTGTAAGAGCTCGTGTGCGAACTCGTCCAGGTATGGTCATTCACACACTGCTGTGTTTCAGCTTGGACCGTTACTGGGGGACACGATGTTTGCGATCCGCCTTGCTCTTGTCAGAGGTGAGTGGCACACTGGGATATGCAACCTTTGAACTAAGATAGGTGTTCTTGCAGGAAAGATGCCGTATCCGTCGTGGAGACCACCGTTCTTCATTACCACAGCCCTTACAACGCCTACCACTCTGGAGGCAAATGACCACGCTATTGCACTTCAAATCGGCGAGTTCGACACGGCTGTAAGCGTTTGCACTTTTGCGATTCGATCAGCTCGAGATATCGCACGGCAATTGGAGTCAGAACAGCAAGCGACTGAGAAACAACAGCGAGCGGTCGAATTTGATCCTAAATTCACGAAGATCGTATGCAAGGATTGAGAGGTTGACTAAAAAATCTGAGCGGCTAAACCCATCTTTCTTTGACTAGCGAGGAAGTCACCAAGCGAAAGGGTCTGACGTTTGTTTATATCAGACCATCAAGAATATTGTCACGGGCTGCCCTGTTCCGTCGATGCGACGAGTTCAAAAGGTGCTAACAGTTGACCAACCAACTGTTCGGACGTACTTCGATCTGATGTGCAGGGAAGGCATCCTTGAGCGGCGGGGTCGGAGGCAAGGCTCAATTACAAGTGTCCGAATAGTCTGATGTGCTGAATATATATGTGTGGATAGATACTTCCGGTCAAAAATGAGCAAGTCTCAAACGAAGACGAGCCCCCAGGGACACTGTTGAAGCAGCGTGGATGGATTCGCTTTTAGGTTAGCAACTTGATGTAACCACATAACCTGGTTTTATGTGGGCCACATGGTTGAAAAGTGCGCCAACTGCTTCCCGCCCAAACGGCAATCTTCGTCAACGGCGGCTCCATTACGAGATGGCCGACGCCCTGTCTGAGAGCCCAGGCGAAAGGCAGCCGACCACACCCGAGAAGGTATGCAACCACGACACGGCGGTGGCCGCCCGCGAGACTCACCACTCGCCGTGCACAGGAGACGCGCGTCCTCGCGTACGAGCCGGTCATTGGGCCGCTCGAGGACGAGCTGTTTGGGAAGCGGATTCGCAAGAGTTTCGGTTCGCGCGCGTTTTGGGGGACCGTCGTCGACTCGTACGTCGTAGGCAAGGGACTTTTCTACAAGGTCAGCTTCGACGACGGCGACGTTGACATTCTCGCCGCCCACGAGGTGCGAGGGGATCTTACCGAGGCGACGCGCCACAAGCTCGAAGACCCCTCGGCCGCGGAAAACGAGCCAGAGCCAGAGAATGCTGCAAAGGTCTCGTCCTTGGGGAGTGCCACCTATCGAGACGTGTTGCGAAAAAAGAAGGTTTCGCTTAAGCGACGCCGCGACAGCGGTTCTTCAGATGAGGGCGATCGGATAGAGGCTCCAACGACGCGACCAGTTAGTCCATGGGATGTGCAGCTCTGGAGCACTCGATTGTTTGCCACCATCATGGAAGAAGACGGATATATTCGAATCCAAAACTTCGTACCCATGGCAAACGGTGAGAAAGGCGAGATGGAGTCAACGGGGAAAGTCAAGCCTGGCGACGCGTTGATTGCTGTTCAGGGACAGGTTGTGCACGGTGTCATGGATCACATTCAAGCGTGTGATCTGATCCGCACCTTGCCGCGGCCACTGAAGCTCACGTTTTTACGCCCCCTCGCGAGTAGCACCCCGTTGAACTCGAAGGCCGTTGCCACCGCAATCAGAGCAACTAGTCAGGCACTGTCTAGGGATGATGATCAATCGTCGCTTTTGAAGAAGACAAGATTTGACAATGATGAAGAACTTGACAATTCATCAAAGCGTGGTGCAGCTGATGCCCAGGGCGATGTTCAAGTTGAGGTTCCCCTGTCGACGACAAACCTACCAACGACGACATTAAGGGCGTCACCACCTCCTTCGCGGCCATTATCTTCACAAGGCATGGGTGGAACTGCGTCTCAACCGGAATCGTCCGCATCGCTGTCACGCCCAGTACTTCCATTTGGACATGCAACAGCTGCATTTGCTTATCCTAGTTCTAATGGTTTACAAGCCTCCCTTGGACGTGAGGCCGTTTACCACCAACAAAGTGATGCTCGCCAATCAAGAACGCCCAGCTCGCATCGTCAAGCTCCAAGCTCGAATTCGACGGTTTCGTCGACGAAACCAGGCGGTGTCTCCCTGGCAAATCCGTCTCTTGAAAACGGTGCACAATTGCAACGAACTATGCATGAAGGTGCGATGCATCAACCACAGCAACAACAGGCTGTGCATATTCCTGTTCATGTGCCGACTCCCCCTGTCAACACCGTCGCGCAACGTCCGCATAATTTGCCAACAATTCCGTACGGACAGCTCGACCAATATGGCCATCAAGCGACAACAGCGAACACTGGAACGGCGAATCGGATATCCACGTCATCGGCGAGTGTTCGCTCCATTGCAAACGGTCAGATGTTCCGTCCAGAAAGCCTTCGTCAGTACGATCAAGCAGCAAGTGTTTTGGCCGCGTCTCACGTTAGTGAGATCGTGGACCAAAGGAACGAGTACAATCCACCACCACACTCAACCTCGGTCGTTTCAAGCTACGGTCGTCAGCATCCAGCAAATGCTATCTCCAGTATGCACTACTCGACGAGTCGCATTCCTCAGGAACACAACGGGTTTCATAATCTTCCTGTCCGTCATTCAGAGCCTCCGCCAAGTCATCACGCCCACGTGAGAGATTCTACCAATACCTTGGCTCGTCGAGAGTTCGATGCCCATCGAAGACACTATCATCCAGAACATGAGCCAACCCGACAGAACATGACTCTTGGAGACTACATGACGTATACTGCCCAGCAGGAACGACTAGCGTTGCGTGCTGCGTCTTCGACCCTGTCGGTAAACCTTCCTCAACACGCTGTAGGTGCCAGACAGCCACCTCGGATCAACGCTCCTCCTCAGCCACGAGCAGAAGTCGCTCATCAAATGACTACCGTCCATCCTGATGCTGCTCATCTAGCTTCATCCTTTGTGATCACGAATCGAGGTGCAAACAGACCAGATACAGTTCTGGCGACTACCACAGTGAGCCGCACCGACCCCAAGGGCACAGGATCCGATACATCTTTCTTGAACCTTCGCCATCCGAGCTTCATCGAAACTACTCCAATTGTATCAAAGCCCATCTACGCTACAGCTAGCGACGAGCCTAACTACCGGTCAGCTTTCGCTCAGTTTGGGAAGAATCCGGCGAGGCCAGCTTATCTTCAGAAATTTGAGAGCAGCGGTTTCGTGGAGGTTATCATCACCCAGCCGCGATTATATCTCACCCTGGCTCCCATGGGCCAACACGTCTCGGTTTCGTCATTCGTCCGCGGCGACTCGGGTGAGAAGGGTGAGATCGAGTCCAGCGGCAAAGTGGTGGTTGGCGACATTCTCATTGGCATCGGTCCTGTAGCAATCCCTCCATACATGTCTCCGAGTGATGTGGCTCGTATAGTGGCGTCCCGTCCACGTCCATACGCAGCATACTTCATTCGACCTACGTGGGAGATGCTTCAGTAAACGGAACCAATCGAGAGCCAATTTTGTCGTCGTAAATGGTATTTATTTGAGCAGAAGGAATGCAGACAGACCCAAAGCGGAGTTCCTGCTGTGCTGTAGCTATAAAACTCCTGAGAATCGATCTTCTCCTGACCTTGCGTTCCACGTACACCGAAGCATTAGAAAGTATTGTCGTACTTCTCCATTGCTCCCGACACCGCGTCCACCACACTGCCATGCAACCTCGAGTCAGAGAAGGATAACACGTTAGAAGTGGTCGAAGACGTACCGTCGCTCATTCATCACATAAACTGAGCGGAAAGCGCCTGAATCGTCGAATCGTTGTATTGTGCGAACGCGGCGTGCAGTATCCACAACCGTCATTGTCTCCACGAGGACTGGCTGACCCGTGCGCTTGGAAGTAGCTGTGGTCACGATCACGTTCAGCCCGAGCTCTTGCATCGTTATCTCGGTATTACGTAGCGTCGGGTCATCCGACTCGATCTTGAAGATACCATCGGCCACGGGTTTTATCCAGAAGTGTTGTGTCGATGTGAGTCCGCTGATAGTAGTGCGCGACTGTCGTTGGCTCCACACGCCTTCGTCGTCACGGAACGCAAGGTCGGTCGAGCACACTTGATTGCCTTCTTCGCCGATCGGCACAGTCGCGAGCTCACCGTTCCATCGCCCTTCGAGAGCCGGCAGCACATGGAAGGTTGAGCCGCTAACGCGCACAGAGAGCTGGCTGAAAAAGGTGCGTCCTGAGGCCTTTTTGGGAGGGACGAATCGCGGCGACTTGACACCGTTGGTCGAGATGATACTCTTCTCGAGTCCCAGTCGGTGCACCGTGCCGTCCTGGCCCGCGGCCCAAATATTGTCCTCCTTCATCATCTTGAGGTTCGTGTCCTCGTGCTTGCGGTGCGCGCGGATCGACTCAGCCAGCGCCTTGTAGTTGACCGGACGAAACGGTTCGTGGGACGGCTACGAGCAGCATCAGATCAGCACTTGTCAACTGGTACAAGTCCATGAGGAAGTTTCCGGGACGCACCTCCATGTGAACGAGCACGTCGTCGTCTGTGATGCCGAGCTCGGCGAGCGTCTTGTCGTCCGCGAGCTCCTTGCCTTTGTGGACGAGCACGATGTAGTTGGGGTGCCAGACATTCTTGCCGCTATCCTGGTACGCGGACTTGACGCCCGCGACTGTCTCCTGCGGTGCCGTCTCCAGCGTCAGCGCGTGCACGTCGTTCTTCACCGTGATCTTGATCGTCGCCATCTCGTCCGGAAATGCATATCCACGCCCGCCCAGACCAGACTCCAACTTCAAAGCAGTAAAAAGGGCTTTTTACGAAAACCACACTCTCGAACTTTTGCACCCGGTTCTAGAACACACGCGTCAACGTATACAGCGAACGTATAATCGGATTCGCCAGGGTCGACCAGCAACACCGGAGTGATGGTCGTTTGTTGGGGGTCTTCCTGGACGGCCCCAGTCCCACCCGGCCCGAGCCAACAACAGGAAGTCCGTGGAAGGCAGCCATGCTCACGCCCCGCACCGCGTTGGTGCTCGCGCGCAGCGCCGCTCGGGCGCCGCCCCTCGCGACCCGAGTACGTCTCCTCCGGCGCTGAGGTGTTGCGATGTGCTTAGTTGGTTGTGTATGCTGCAGCACGGCAAGCGCTCGCTGTTCAACATGACGGAGCCTGGCCGCATGCGCCACCTCAAGACGCTCGAGCAGGATGCCAACATGCAGCCCGAGGACGCCTACCGCCAACTGCGCTTTTTGCAGGAGCTCAACAAGCAGTACCCGGCGCTCGTTATCCGCCGCGTTGAGGAGAACCGCTTCGCGGTGGACGAGGCGGTCCAGAAGGAGTACATCAAGGCCCTCGTCAAGTGCGTCTGGTCACGCGGGCTTGTAAAGCAACAAGGGAGAGTGACGTTGCGTGTCTTGTAGAACCGGCCGCATAGATGCCTTGAACATGAACGAAGTGCTCGCTGCAACGCAGCGCGTCGGCGGTGGCAACAACTACAGTGGTGCCTACAGCGCCAGCAGCAACTCTTCGTCGTCCTTCGCACGGTCAGTTGGTGGCGCAGCCGCCGCGTCGTCAGCCTCACAGGGTGTGTCGCCAAACGACCCCGTGTACGTTTCGATGGTCGAAGGCAGCTTCAAGAACAACATGTGGCGCACACTGCGCACACTCGGCGTCGCGTTCATCGTCGTGTCGGCGCTTGGCGCGATCTTGGACGAGAAGGTTGGTCGTGTCGGCTCGGCCTCCAAAGTGCTAGGCTCTACAGGCAGCGACAAGCGGTTTAGCGACGTCAAAGGAGCCCAGGAAGCCAAAGAAGAACTGGAAGAGATCGTCCAGTTCCTGCAAGACCCTGAGCGCTTCACGCGGCTTGGCGGAAACCTACCAAAAGGTGTGTTGCTGACCGGTCCTCCAGGTACCGGTAAGACGCTTTTGGCTCGGGCAATCGCAGGGGAAGCTGGCGTGCCATTTTTCTACTCGTCTGGCTCTGAGTTTGAGGAGATGTACGTGGGTGTTGGCGCGCGCCGTGTACGCGATCTGTTCGAGGCTGCAAAGCGCAAGGCTCCATGCATCATTTTCATTGATGAGATCGACGCAATCGGTGGCACGCGAAAACTCAAGGAGCAGCAGGCGATGAAGATGACTCTAAACCAACTGCTGGTCGAAATGGATGGCTTTGACCAAAACCGAGGAATCATCGTTATTGGCGCTACAAATTACCCGGACGTTCTCGATAATGCGCTCGTGCGACCAGGGCGCTTTGATCGGTACGTCGTCCCTTCGTTTGTGATTCGTGTCGTCAGAAATGGGATTGAGTTGTCATGGTTTGTATAGTCACGTTACGGTTGCGCTTCCGGATGTCGCTGGGCGAAAGGAGATTCTCGAATTTTACGCCGGCAAGATCCCACTAGGGAACGACGTCGACATCGATGTGCTTGCGCGTGCGACGCCTGGTATGTCTGGTGCTGAGCTTAATAATCTCGTCAACGAAGCTGCTCTTCGCGCGTCCATGAAAAACGCGGAGGTAGTAAATATGGACTGCTTCGAGTATGCCAAGGACAAAATCCTCATGGGTGCTGAACGAAAGTCAGCCTTGATCACCCCTGAGTCGGCGCGACTGACGGCATTTCACGAAGGCGGTCACGCGTTAGTGGCGCTCAATACGCCTGGTGCTCATCCAGTCTACAAAGCTACTATCATGCCACGCGGACAGGCTTTGGGAATGGTGTCTCAGCTTCCAGAGGGCGACCAGACAAGCGTCACGCGGAAGCAGTTGCTAGCTCGGTTGGATGTGTGCATGGGAGGCCGTGTTGCCGAAGAGATGACATTTGGGAAGGACGAAATCACTGGCGGGGCGTCATCGGATATTCAGCAGGCAACAAATATTGCTCGTGTGATGGTCACCAAGTACGGTATGAGTGATGATGTCGGCCTAGTGTTCCATGACCTACGTGGTAATGATACTAGCGCGACGACGCGCAAGATTATCGATGACGAAGTGAAAAAGCTTTGTGATGCATCGTACAAGCGAGCTAAAAACATTCTGGAAACGCACAAGGGCGATCTGGAGAAGATTGCGAACGCTTTACTCGAATACGAAACGTTGAGCGGCGTCGAGATCAAGAAGTTACTCAAGGGCGAAAAGATCGAGCGCAAGGCTGTTAAGGCGGCGACGTCGGCGAAGGCGTAGGTGGTTGGAAATAGTGAAGATACTATACAAAAACGCAGAGACGGGAAGTGTTACAAGTGACTGCATGACTGTACAAGGAGGGTGACATGTGGGACTACTTTCGTATATAACCTGGGCATCTCTCGTTTTCAATCTTGTTGTTCAGCGCCTACCCGGCGCTAGTACCGCAACGAGAGGAAGCACGCGACGCCAGCCTTGATCCAGTAGTCCTGGTCTGCGAACTGGATCTGCAAGTTCGTCTCAGACACGAGCGAGTTGCGGAAGATAGTGGCCTTGTTAGACGGGATCTCGATCCAGAAAACAAAGTTGGTCGAGTGCCCCGTGGTTGAGAGCGTGCCTGTGCGCGTGAGAATTTTGTACACTGGACAACGATAGATACCACTTTGGGGCGCCTTACGGTCTCGTATTGGGAGCAAGTGGATCACTGGCATCTTGGAGAAGAGCTCTTTTGGCAGTGGATCAGCGAGCGAGTGATCATCTCTGTCCCAGCGAGCACCTTCGATGAAGAGTCCCGCCATGTAGCACCCACCCTTGACTGGCTTTATGCGAATCTCTTCTTGCAACTCGGATACCATGAGGAAGTCGAAGGACAGCGAATCAATAGCCATGTTGAACTGCCGCGCGTGGTTCTGGAGAATGCCCGTCAGGAATCCTTGTGGGAAGAAAAATCCCGGGAGCCAAAATACGGCTGGAATCCCGTCACGCACCCACACCGTAAAGAAGCGAAGACGCTCTATGAGGTCGTCGACCCAAGCGCCAAGCGCCTTGAGTGAAGGGTATGACTTTTTCTCCCACTGCTGTGGCACTTTTTGGTTGAAGATCGCGTTCGACATCGCCTCAAGATCACCCGACATGACAACAAGGCCTGTTAGCGCCTTCTGCAGATTGGGCAGAGTCACCTTCATGACTGCGAGCAGGTTATTGTAGCGCTGGACTTCCTGCACTAGCACGGTGTTCATCGACTCTTCGTACATGACGGGGTATCGGATACTAATCGATTCGACTTCAAACATGGAGGGTAATCTCTCTTCTATCGCTTTAGCTTGCTGCTCGATAATGCTCTCGCGCGACTGGCCTCCTCCCGATGTCACACGCGGCTGTAGTGCGAGGATTATGTCAAACATGTTGAAGGTTTCAGCCATCGCACACGTGATGTTTGCGTTCTCGTGCATTCCGAAGACCTCAGGCTCGGGATTCAGCGGTAGTGTGTCGATATAGTTCATGAAACTCGAAAGCGGGTCACTTGGGTCCACGTGTGGCGAGTAGTAAACACCACTACGAGAGAACTTAAACTCTTCCTGGAGAGTCTTGGGGTTGAAGAACCCCTCTAGTATCACGTCGATAGTGCGCATGTCCTTGTCGTCGGTTACTCGTCCACCGTAATTGACCACAGATGTCATCACACAGAGCACCTTGAACGGCACCTCATCGTAGAAGTCCAGGAACATTTCCAACTGAGCGCGGCTGATGTCATAGTCCGTGTCGTTGAATGCGTATGGAATGTTCCAGCCCAGTGGTCCAAAACGCTTGCGCTCAATCACGACTGCGTGAAAGAAGCTGAGGCCGAAGAGGAGCTTCCGGAAGTTGTCGGGCTTGGAGGTCGCCTCGAGTGCTTCGTTCGTGAGTTTCATGTACGAGTTTTTCAAGTTAGCACGGATCCCCTTTGGCGGTTCCTTGGTCATTTTGACGCCGTTCTGTAGCACAGATGTAGGGAACGAGGCGGACGGACGGCTTGTAAGCCAGAGACGAAAGTCGCGGTGAGTTGCGTCGGGATTGATCTCATCGCAGATGCGCTCGAGCTGTGACATCCAACTGATCGCCAAATGGCAGTTCTGCAAGAGCACCCACTTGCCACTCGTAATGGCATCTTCGATCATCTTCGCGGCAATCACGCCTTGACCTTGGCCAAGCGAAATCGAGTTGAGCTTGCGATTCATCTTCATAATCTCCGCAAACGCCAAGAGCTCCTTGGCAGGGTCGGAGCCGGTTGACAGCACGAAGATGATGGGGGTGATGACGGTCGAGTCAGCGAAGGAGCTGACTAGGTCAAATGGCGGCGGCTCGATGTATCGTCGGCCAACGTGCTCAACCACAAAGTTTTGGATGGCTTCGGTCATTCGATCGGGTCGAATGCAGCGCAAAATGCACATCTTATGGAACGAATTGAGCGAGTTGTCGAGCGTAGCTGACGGGAGCTTCTCAAGGTGGGGGTCTGCAGAGTCAAAGATTCGTCGCCACAACGAAGCGTTGCCCCGGACGCTTGCGAGCAGGTGCTCAAATGCGGGCAGCGTCGAGAGCGCGCAGACTTCTCGCCACGTGCGATCTTCGATCCACGTGGGGTCTGGGTTCACGGCGTCCGAGCTGCTTGGTGTGGAAGCTGAAATCAGAAACCGCCACTCGAGCGCGTCGATCTTGTTGGCGCCTTGGAGCAACTTGATGGTGAGCAAGAACGAAAACAGAAGTTTGTGCTCCTCAAAGAGCGAGCGGCAAATATTCCGGTAGAGCGAATACGTCGCAGAGTCGTTAAGGTTGGCAAGTCGCTCTTCTAGGTGATCGCTCTCTTTAGCGCTGCGAATGCTCTTTATGAACAACGTTACGAACCACGGCAGCGAGTACTGGTACATGGGGTCCACGAGCGCTAGGTCCGCAATGCAGAAGAAGAGGAGCGACGCCCGAAACGCAACACCTCGATACCGTTCTCGAGACTCGTCAATCGCACGCTCAGTTACCTCTGCCTCGGCCATCTTCTCATTGATATCTTCTGATGTAATCTTGGCCTTGCCAAGGGTGTCGATCAGCTCCGTGTCATCCAGAATGTTGCCTTTCGAGTTGGCCAGCATGTACAGAATCTTGTTCTCGATCTCCACCAACTCGGCCTTCATGCGTGCATTCGACACGACCAGCGAATTCTTCTTCTCTGCCAGCTCTGGCATCTCCTCTTGCACGACCACGCCGAGCGCTTGGTCCTCGAGACCTTTCGGCGTGATCGTAAAGTTGAGCAACGTAACCTTGACGGACGTTTCGGGTGGGTAGTGAGGATTCGGGAGCTTCGTCGTCATGAAGAAGCGGAATGAGTTGTTATACGGAACAGTTGAATCGCCGATCTTCATCATCACTTGGCCACCTTGTTTGAACTTGCTCTGGAGAAGCACTGGTTCCAGCGTCGCGTCCAAAGCTTCGAGCACGTTTTCTAACAGAATCCATTTGCCAAAGCGGACACCATTCTCCAGCGTTTTCAAAAATCCCCTGTCAGTCAGCTTGATGACGTCGATCCCATTCTCCGACGCATCTTTTCCAAGATTCTTGATAAACCGATTCGCTTGGCCCTGAGGATCAATTAGCAGCGGCCACCGACGGGCGCGCGCCATGATGATTCCATTTTGCACTGATACATTGTCTGACGGCAAACCAGCGATTTGCCACTGTCGTACCTTGACTGGGTCCGCCAAAGTCGTGATCACATTGCACCCTCTCGAATGCGGGATCTGGAGGTTTTGCAGGGCTGCATACCACTCGTTCACGCATGTTTCACGGAATTCACTCGTAAATGTCCCCAGGTAACTGATCGTCCCCGCTGAGATCACAACGTCACCAATCAAGTTGACGAAGTCGTGGTTCAGCTGTCGGATGGTCGCCTCCCATCGCGTCTCTTCTCCACCAAGAAGTCCGATCAATTTTAGCGCTGATTCCAACCGAATCTCACATTGCCGCACATCTCGCACAAGCTGGTCCTTCTTATTCACGGCATTGTTGTAGTTTCGCTCAAGCTCTGCTAGGCGATCCACGACAGCCTGCAAACGACTTTTGGCATCGGCGAGTACGCGCATCGTGACGTCGAGCTCAGCTTGGGCGCCAGCGAGGGCGATCTTCTTGGGTTCAACCATCTTGGCGATGTTGTGGTAGGTGTGCATGGCACGCACCCACATACAAATTGCTTCGCAGGCAACACTCGCCTTTCGAACAGCAGCTGGCTGGAAGTCTTCCATCTCGATGTACCTGTCAAGCTCCTGAATGATCTTGTCACCGATGTTGTCCTTATCAAACTTGATCATATCCTCCATAAGCTTCTTCGCATTGCCAAGAATGGTCTTCTGCGCGCTCTCCCAGTAGTCCTTCACCTTCTGGCCTGCTTTATCCGGGTCATTCTTCATAGTCGGCTTGACGCCAAATATGATGCAGGCCGCCTCCATGGTCAAACGCACACCGTGGGGAGGGTTCTTGAGCGCCTTGACTTCATCAATGTCCGACTTTTTGAGCCTATTCAGGCATTGAACTGCGGCGTCCAAGGCAGGGAGAGCCTCGTCGAGATCCCGCTGAGCATCGTCTGCAATCGCCTTGGTCTCGGCGGCCTTTTTGTTCGCAACTTGTTCCTCCTTTTCCACGATGGCCTTCGTGTCGTCTGCATCTTTCTTATCGAGCGTGATCTGCTTCATCATCTCATCCACCTCAATTTGCGTCTTCTCCAATTGTGGTTTGAGTGCTACAAGCTGTTCCTGCATTCCAGCGACTTGTTCTTTCGTAGCGACTATTTTGTTGACACCGTTCTGCAAGCGGCTTCGCTTACCTTCTACTTCATCACGCTTCGCCAGCAGTACCGACTTAAACGTGTACAGGAGTTCCAGGTAACTCGTGGGCGTCACGTAATTGTATCGCCGCAGATTCTCATAAAATTGAGCCGATGTTCGTTCCACATTCTGGTGAATCGTCTGAAAAATGCTCACGACTGCTCCAGTGTCCGTATTGGATCCTCTGCCTGGTGCACCGTTAAGCTGAAAATCGGCAGAGGCCAAAGCACTAGCCGCGACGGACTGCAAGGCCTCGGTTGGCCACTCGCTGAACCAGTCAATTGTGCAGCAGTTTACCAGAGATGGAAACATGCGAATGCGATCGCGGAATAAACTGCCAAGAGGGCTCATGCATAAGACCAAGTGAAGATTCTGGCGCACGAGAAGCAGATACTGCGCAAAGGTATTGAGCTTGGTTGGCGGAATTTTCTTCTTCACACAGTAAGGGCGGCAGTGGTTTGTGATCTGGTCAAAATCCTCTGGAGCGTACAAGTTGGGTACATCACCACTGTTCAGCACACTATTGATGTCCTCCAGCATCGCTTCGTGGACGATCTGCACGTCCGAGAACAAGAACACAATCGGTTTTTCATCAATACCAGCCTTCATCAAGAATTTCTTCAAGTCGTCTCGCCATTCTGCCACTCCATACCCCTTTGTGATCTCGATCTGCGAGCAAGAATACTCGGCCATGTATGCTGCAAGACGAGTGAGTGACTGTCGACCGCTTCCACCCACTCCTAGCAGCAGAGCATTTCCTTGAGGTTGGCGGATGACGCGAGCAATACGGGACACATGCTCAATCGCATTCATGAACATGACCAAGTTCATTGGCGCACTGCTCTCCGCGTTGTAATCATTCAGATATTCCTCCACCTGAGACTGCAACTTCTCGACATCAGCGACTTCTTCATAAATTTTCGGATCTGCACCAGGGACCATGTAATCACCATAAAATAGCGTCTTACTTGGATGCACAACTCCCCAGGCCGCAGACGGTTGAGAAGTGCCGAGTCGTTCCCCAAAATGCTCCGCTACCTGTAGCTTGAGCAAATCCTGGAACCATTTATGATCGGCAGCTGTAGTGAAGCGGTCTTCGAAAACGCGCATACTCTCGTGGACCCAGAGACGTAATACTTGTTCGAGTTTGACGATCTTCTTCGAGTCTCCCATCAAAACACCCTGAAATACCTTGGCAAGATCACGCAAGTTGAATGTATAGTGAGATTTCGCTGGCGTCGGAAGAAGCTCCGCGATGACTGTATTGTAGATGTGAATTGACGCCTTGACGAGTTTAGTGGCGATCTCGGGAGCTCTGATTTCGTCCCCAAACTTCTGTAAGAAGTTCGAAACAATTGTTTCAAAAACTATCGCTTTGCTCGCGTCGGACATTTCCGTGTAACCCACGATGTTGAAGTGGCGGATAAATCGCTGCGTAATAGGATTGCGCCCTCCTCCAGGGGGCCCCATAGAACACACGAAGACGACGTCGATGATCGTACGGAACATGAGCAATTTACGATCATACCAGCCTCCTTGGTCAAACCACTGCCTTAGGATTTCGATCGGCGGCTGCGCGAAGTATTCTTCTTGTTTCGGCATGTTGAGGTCGTCAACGTAAATGATAAAACGCTTCCCAGCTGTCGGGCCATACACGCCCTTACGGCGTTTCTCCATCTTCGAGCCAATGAAGTCCTGGGTCTGGTTTGCGCTGGTTTGAGCTGAGAATGACATCTTCAGTGGAACGAATTTATCAGGGTCTGACTTCTCAAGAAACTGGTTTACGTTGACAGTCTTTCCCGTCCCGGTTGGCCCAACGATAAGCATGTGAATGCCTTGGGTGAGGGTCAAGTTCATGAGGAAAATTGATCGGATCGAATCGCTTGTCGGCACCACAAGCTCTGAAAAGGATGCGTTTGCATCAACCGTGAACTTCGGGATTGTGTCCAGCCAAGGAGTCCAGATCTCCTTCGAGAGGTCAAACGAAAAGTCGTACACCATTCCCATCGGAGGGAAAGGCTTCTTTGCGTTGTTGCCCTGCATTTCTTGACGAATGTAGGAATCAAAGCGTGCTCTTCCGGCATCGTTCCCGGTTGCGCCAACAGACCATACCAGCGAAAACACGAACACGCTTTCAATGTTGCGTAGGAAAAAAGCCATGTGCTCGAGCTTGACGTCTTTCTTTTCGTCTCTCTTGAGAGGAGCGAGGAAGCAATCGAGGAGGCGCATGAGACTTTGGCAAAGATTCGACGGGATCTGGGGTAGCCACTCCTTCACATATGACGAGACGAAGTGAAGCGAAGGGCGGAGGTAAATATCAAAGAGATGGTGCAGCGCCGACGAGAAATCGATGCAATTTTGGGACCCAACATTGTGCGCTCCCCCAATGTCGTGAGTCAGACATTCGATCCAGCTGTGGATAAGGGGATCGAACCCCAGCGATGACGGCTCCATGTACACCATACCAGTACGGCTGACAGTCGCCGGGGACGCGACCGAGAGATCTTCCACCTCGAACATCATCGTCATTTCATTTGACATCTGGATGATCTCACCACTGGCGAGACATAGCTTCTTGTTGTCATCTAACACGGTGTTCATGTTCTCAATCCAAATCGCGTCAACGGGACCATCAAAGATGACCCATTTGCGTGCGGGAGTCGTGTCACTGGCGGCTTCACGGTACAGCGTCGATAGGATCCCGTCCTGCCACTCGTGGGTGTTAGCGTCGAACTCACCGTAGAGCTGACCCATGGTGATGGATTTCGGATTCAACTGGTACCGTAAGACACGTTCGTACGCTTGCCCAATCTCACCAAGCAGCTTGAGCTCGGTCAGCGCCTCAGCAAGCACGTTTAGATTCGACGATTTACCGCCACCAGTGGCACCAACCACCATGAGACCATGGCGTACACACAGTGTCTCGTACAGCTGCTGCACCTTCAGCATGAAGAAAGGGTGTGCTTGCAGCTTCTGCTTCTCAACCGTGAGCTTAATTACACGAATTAGTGCGCCGAGATTCAATTGCGGGCGCGCCTTGCCCGGGAACAAGTCATTGATGATGCCGCTAAAGAGCGGGATGTCGTGAGCTAAGAACTTCGGTAGATTGACATCCTGTAGTGCCCGCAAAAGCAACACTTCTTCATCCATGTCGGGGTCGGAGCGCTTATAGTTACCTGCAGCTGTGATGACCGTCTTCACGGCGCGCATACCGTAGTCGTAGTGGGACTGTGAGGACAGCTGCTCTGAGCAGAGCTTGAATGTTGTCACCATCTTGGCACCACACTCCTTCGCCTTCTCATATCCGTATGCGAAGAACATAATCTCACCAATCATTGCATAATCCGGAACCATCATGGCGACAGGACGAAACAAAGCCGCGAGCGAGTCCGGGAGATCCGATCGCCCGGCATAGCCAGGGTTCATCGTGATAAAGACCCCAAACTGGGGGTTCACAGCAATGTCGGACCCTTCAAAGATGATCCGCTTCTCCCCTGCCCGAATCGCGAGCTGAATCGTCGTCACCTGCTGACCAATCACTGACAGCACTTCGATGTTAATGCGATTGAACTCATCAAAGCACGCCCACGCGCCGCACGCCGCAAGCCCTTTGAAGAACTTGCCCATAGCGATATAGTCGAGACCATCCGAGCAGTTGAACACAACGCACTGCTTGGCCAGCGCCTTCGCTAGATCCTTGGTGGTCTCTGTCTTGCCTGTTCCAGCAGGACCTGCCGGAGCACCGCCAAGAATCATCTGCAGTGCGGCCATCAAGGTCATATAACATTTGTCCGTGAGAGGGGTAATGACGAGTCGGAAAGAATTCCCTAAATATTCGTAGCCGTATGGACGGCGCGCGCTGACCATATCCGCAAAGAGGTCGTCCTCCCAGTAGTAGCGCAGCTGGCTCGACCACATGAAGTCCTCTTTTGAGCTCACTTTGTTGTGGACAAGCCGAGCGGTAACATCTCGTGCGTGAACGTCTATGACCGTCAGCGCACCAACACTGACGCGCGCCAATTTATCGAGAGGCCCACGAACCATCTGGACCATATCTGCAAGCTGCGACAACTGATGCTCCATCATTCGCCTGACACCATCGCTACCGGCCGCAGCCATTTGCTCCTCCATTTCACGAGTCCAATGAAACTGGCTGCCGTTCAAGACACACATACCTGGCCATTTCTGAATCCATTTGGTGCGTGAGATCTTGGTATAGTCTTGTATCGACTGGAACATAACGTCTCGAATTGACGTGCGCATCATGTCTTCGACTTCGGTCATCCAGTGCTCAACGTTCTTGTTGACCGGATTTACAGGTTTGGACATAGCTACTTTTTCGCCCTCGGCGGATATCATCGCCGTGATTGTAAGATCATCTTGAAACTCAACTGACACCACACCTTCGAAACACTTCTTCAGGTGCGGCTGCACCAGTTTCACGTCTTTGCTCTCCGATAATATGGACAACAGTTCTTCGTTCGAAAGGAAGTAGAAACGACTGAAGGCTGATCGCTTGGTCTCCAGAAAGTCACTCAACCCTTTCTGCACTTGCTCCAGAAAACGATTACTCTCCTGGAATCGATTGAGCAGCTTCTCATTGTTACAGAAAGTAACCGCGAGTGGTTTTTGCTTGGCGGCTGCAAGCGTTTGGCGCCAGTTCTTATCGACAGTGGCAAAACGTTTCCCTTCTGTTGGAAGCTGCTTATTGATGTCAGGCGAATCGAAGATAGGCTGCAAGTACAACCAACTGCGCTGAACTTGGATCCACTCATCAATAACTTCCGAGACTGTGATAAGTGTGCGCTCCCACCTATTGATGCGCTCTTCAAAAGGCTTCTTGAATGCTGAGAACTGCATCGCCTGTGTTATCGTGATCTGTTCGTCCAGCATGGCTTGGATTTCATCGACGCTCTTGAGGATGTAAGTCTCTGTCTCACGATAGTCCACGATTGTCAAGTTGACACTTTTCCAGGCTTCTTCCATAGCGTTCAAGGTCTTTTCGATTTGATGCTCTTTCCCAGCAGTTTCACAAATACGAGATATCGTCTCGAGGTGCTTCTCCAGGCCCAACCCTAGTACGTAACTCAACTTCATGCCTCGATCCGGTCTGAAAGTCATCTGGATTTCTTGGTTCATCTGAGTCCAGTGGCGATCCTGCATACCAGGGTTTCGTAAGGACAGAATTAGTGGCACATGTGGCCGGAAAGCCGCGATTTCGTCCTTGATCATGGTCGCAATGTCTGTACACCCTTTGACACCGAGCTTCTCGAACTGCTTGAGGGCTTTCTGGATCACACCCCAATTAGAATCGACAAACGTTTCGATTTCTTCTCCGTTCATATCGAGAAATGCGCCATCCATCCATTTCTTGTGCTCTTTCAACCACCCGTTTGCAGTCTTCCACAGCATCGAGTATGGCTCGAAGTCGCGTCGAATCTTTTGGATCTCATCATAGTCAGTGATTTCGTGACCAAACAACGACTCTCGGGAGTTAAATAGCCGGGCATCTTCATCCGCTTTCACGATCTTCTGTTCGATGTTTAGAACGTACTTGTAAACTTGGTCAAGGCGAGCGAGGTCTGTATACTGCTTGAAGCCATTGACTTCGTTGTGAAGTACTCGTAAGGATTCGTTAAACTCTACCTGCTGATCCTTCATCTCGCTGGAGAACTGTGCCTTCTGCATTTGCAAGATGTGTGTCATTCGCCTCACTTGATCATTGATCTGGTTAGGACACAGCCGAACACGCCAGATTGTCATGAAATCTTCACGGTCGTAGTGGTACTGGAAGTTGTCAAGTACGAGTCTAAACTTGACTAGTTGCTGACTCTGCGTGAGCAACGGGGCCATCTGCTGAGGAACCCCTTCGAGGTATGTGCTCATCTCAGTCAGCTCTTCGATATTTTGAGGGACCTTTTGCAGTTGGCGGCTGATGCTTTCGAACTTCTCGAGCAACTCTTTCGCCATGGCGATGCAGTTCTTGAGTTGGCCATCGAGAAGCTTTTTCGCGAGTCGACGATGCTTATCAGCGATGAGCGTGCGTATGGCGGTACAGTTCACTGAGTACATGCCAAGCTCGACAATAGTCGTTGGAATCTGTTCCTCAGTGTCCAATGCATCATGGTAGTGCTTCTTGATCGCCTCCTGAATCAGCATCAAGTTTGGCGGCTTCTGATGTCGGAATTCTGTCAGGTACTCGTCTTCGTTGATGTTGATAAATGCGATGAAAGGCTTGTACTGTTGAAGGTAGTCGCGAAGAGGCAACTCCGACTTTTCCATGTAGCCTTCAAGTTCCTCCTTCAGTCTCTCCACCCAATTTTCCGTGGAGCTAACGGAGGGGATACAAGGGTGGCTGCTCCAAAACAGCTTGTTCATCACTACTTGCTCGACTTGCTTAATGGTCTTCAGATTGTCTAACATTCTCATGAACATGTCAACTACTACCACCTTGAAAGAAGCAGTGTTCGTGCTGAAAGAAAAAATACGGCCGAGCTTCGGCTCAACGGGATGAAAGGGACATGCCTCCGTTGGGTCGTCGGGATCTTTCGGTTTCCACGCAGCGATTCGCGCAGCTCCGGCGTCGATTTCTTCCTGATTGATCACGAAGAGATCCGTAGACACGCTAAGGTTCACTGTAAAGAGCGATATCGGAGAGACCATCTGGCGCTGGAGGCACATATACTGCCACTGGATTTCGCCGAGCCCAGCTCGATCCAGATCAGGAGGAGCAACAAACGCGGTCTTAGCGTCGATGATGTGGACGGTACCCACAGCTGAGCGCCTGATGTAGTCTCGAAACTGGTGCAGAGAGTGGTACGTTAGGAAGCGCAACGTGTCCTTCATTGTAAAATTGAGACGGCGAAATAAAGATCGGAGCTTGCTAAACTCGTAGGTGTCTTGGCGCGTCTCTTGAAGGTAGTACCAGCCTTTCCCAACGTTTGCGAGCGACGTTCGGATAATCGCAGCAATCTTGTTGGGCCATTCGTCGTTTATTGCCTTCAGCACGGATCGTTCAAGAGTCTGCTGTCGCTGCTGAAATTCTTCCAACTTCATGCTTCGACCAGGCTTCACAGCAAACAGCTCCAGCTGCAACACTCTGTAGCACTCTTCGTTTACCTTGATGAGCGCTGACAACGCTTCTGGAGATGTTAAAAAAGTTTGGAAAGAGAACCCGATGAACTGATCGGCGTAGTCAACTGGAGGTGCTTTAGACTCGCTGTTAGTGCATACAACGCGAGGGCAGGGATCAGGTGGCCGTTCTTCATCTTCAGACAAGATGCTACTGAAGACCTCGGGGTTTCGGTTGACTTTGTGGTGGTACTCAAGGACGATCTTACACATCGTTCGGAGGTAGTTCAACTGGATCTCGTGGAGAATGCGAGTGGTGTCGGGTATGCGGTGGCCCTTCCCGTGGAAAATAGCAGTCGCGAGCTTCACGATTTTGTTAAGACTCTCATTGCCGAGCTTGTGGAGCTCTTCAACGGGCATACAGTCGATGAAGAGATTCTTTCGGAGAGAGTTTTGCGCTTGGAGGCGACGCACATGGGACACCATGTATCTGTCCGCGAAGTTGTGTGGATCCTCCATCTTGAAACAAACGTCTAGCCTCCTCGCATCATCCACGATTTCGGCTTTCTTGTTCCGCAGGAATCGCACCGAGAATTGCCGGACCACAGTATTGTATCCGACCACGTGGGCGTCACACCAAAAACTGGAGAGACCTCGGACTGTGTACAGGGCAGTACAAGGAATCTCAACCGAGCCGTCCGCCCTACGCCCTAGTCGGATCCAATCTTCTGGACTACGGACCTCATAGCTCTCGTCGTCAAACGCATACAGCGCGAGGGCGTCGAGTATCGCCATCGCCGACTGGCTCGTATCGTTGGCCACTCGCTGGTACATCGCTGAGCGGTGGAACTCCGCCAGTCGCTCGCGCAGAAGCTCGCCAACGTTGACGGCCTCATACTGTCGCTTCTTGCGTTCGACTTCGACCTCGCGCGGCGGCAAATCCGCGACTCGCTCGTACGGTACGAAGACCTTCGGCTCGATCTCGCCGTCCTCTTTCAGCGCCGGATCGACTTGTCCAAGGACGTGGCCGCCGCCGACCGAGAAGGCTAACGGTAGCTCCACGTAGGACGCTGGTGAGTGGATCGGCATGCCTGCTTTGATGGTTGCATGGAAAGCCGTAGCCTTTGTGGGCGATGGCTTGAGCGGCGACACTCCACCGTTGACCATCAGCGCGCCGGCCGACTCGAAGTTGACGATGCCGACGGGCACGCCCACGGCCTCTTTCGACGGACTCGTGGACGGCGCGAGCCTCCGCTTGGTGTTCAAGGCCTACTCCAGGGTAAGCAGTGAGTCACTACGCAGGTTCACGCGGGCAAGACAACTCACACACCTCTCCATCGCCATCGCGCTCCATGCCGTTCCCCTGGCGCTCAGCGGGTTTCTCCCTTCGAGAGGGTGACGCTTGGGGCAGACCTGGCCAAAAGTAACTCGGCCCTGGCCTCTGAACCGACGCGACCAGTCGCGGTGTTGTCAATGCGACGCGCCAGTCCAGCGCCACGCCCATCCGTCCGTGGCTGAGGAAGAATTGAAGTGAGGGCTTTAGCAGGTTGAAGCTGACTGCCCGTTATCTTCATGGCGGTGCAGCAGCATCCACTACACGAAACCGTCTTGGACTGCCGCCCTCTCATGAGTGGGCATCTCTAGAGCTGGCAGCTCAGCCCACGAGGCCGCGATATCATCGTGGCTCCGCCACCCGTCGTCACCACGAGCTTCCATGTCGAGTGGCGGGAAGTCGTAGGCTCAAACTCAAGACCCGTCGGCCATTGGACAAAACGAACCAAGAAACGATCGATGACTGGTCGAAACATAGGTCGAGATGAGCCATCGGCCACTTGGCCACACACTATGGCAACCGAGCCATGGGAGTTTCTGCGTGAGTATTGGGAGGCGCTGGTGTCACCTGTGACGCCCTCGGTCCACGGCGAGCCCTCGACCACCAGCCAGCTGGTCGGCTACTCGCACCTGCACGTGCACCTGCCGCTGGATGACCCGCAGTCCGAGGCGCAGTGGGTTCGCCAGCGCGATGCGCTGGAGCTGGTCTCGCTGCAGTCGTTCGTGGACGCGCCAGCGTTCCTGAGCATGCTGCGAGCCCACAGCCACCCAGTTACCGACGCCGAGGCCGACTGGCGCGAGTTCGCATCAGATGAGACCTTCGAGGCACCGCTGACGGTGGAAGTCCGCGTCGACGATGAGCTGCTTGCCGACGACGACAACTGGGCGTGGGCCGAGAAAGCGCTCTCCATCCTCCTCCACCCGACGCCTCTCTCTCAACGGACGCGGCGCTTCCGCGACGTTCGCCAGGCAGTGCTAGCGCGCGTGTCGTGCGACCAAGAGCGAGCGAAGATCGAGAACCAGTTTGTTATTCCAGTCCGAGTCGGTCTTTGTGTGAGTCCGAGCAGCCCGGCTTGCGCGTTGCTGAACCACGTCGCCAGCCTCGCGCGCAAGCAGCAAGCTACGCTAGAAGAGGCAAACGAGAGGAAGGAAGAGGCACGCCGCGCGGCGTGGCGTGTGTTCCCGTTCCGCCTCGAGCTCGTGGACTTGATCGCGCTCGACGAGACGCTGTCGCCCCCGTTTTTGAGGGCCATGGCGAGCCACATGAGAAGTGGAGCGCTCGCAGTTCGTGACGTGACGCTTTGCTACACGAGCCACCCTCGGCAGCTCGATCGACAGCTATTCGCAGAATTTGTAACCGAGATGACTGCACCTGTCGGACCGCCTGTCGTCGACGAGGTTCAGCGACGCAGAGGCGTACGATCGGTTCGAATCGAGACCCAGTTTGGGCTTCCGGCATTTATTCAGCTTTGCTCGGCGCTCACGTTCTCCACGAATGTGACAGAGGTGATCGTGGACGACCTGGCGCGCGTCCAAGCTCCTGGAACTCGGCGGTCATATTGGGCGATGCTACTCTACTCCATCTTCTCTGCCGAGGCATCAAACGACATCGTGTGCCTGGACCTGGGAGATTTCGAGCTCACCGAACAAGATGTTGTCTGGATGAGAGAGCTGTTTGAGGCTCACAATCCGATAGAACGACTATTGTTCTACACCGAAGCGTTGAACTCGACGCCAGAGACGTACCACACCCCACCGCTTCAGCTCAGTATCGATGAAGATGCGACATTTAGCGTGTGCAGGGGATTCGATCACCTCTATGACATTCGCGCCCCAAGGCCAATTAGCATGTATGCTTTTCGTGCGTCGATCAGATCATTTGAGGCGATTGTACCAGCGTTCGGTCTGTGCTCAATTCCGCACACGCAAGCGGTCACTCGGGAGGTGGACCCACTCGCTCATTCTTGGTGGTGCCTAGATTCGCATGGGTTACGGTGCCTCAAAGTGCGGGCTTACTCAGAAGAGAATAGCCAGGAGCACGTACAACGGATGCTGAACCTAGCCGACTTCGTCGCTATAATCGGCCGCCCGCTCGAAGCGCTCTATGTGCTCAGTGACTTGCCTCAGCCACAACGATTTCTCGACATGATCTGGCCAACCTGCGTGAACTTAAAGAGCATCCAGTTGTTTTCGCCTGGCTTTGAAAGCCTCCAATATCTTGTGGATGCCTACGAAAGCGGCAGTTGTAAAGCTACGTCACTTCGTCTGGAGTTTTTCCGAGTCGCCGACGCAACTAGCGTCGACGTCTTCATCGCCACGATTGCTAACCCCAACACGAGACTGGCTCGCACATTGGAGGAACTTTGGCTAGAATGGGACGAGGGAGATGGGTCATTCTCTGATGCTCAATACACTGCGTTGGCTCATGCGCTCGAGACGAATCAAGCTCTTTGCTACCTGTCAGTTAGTGGGGATGCTTCTGCTTCGGAGAAGCATCGTGAAGCCTACAACAAGTACCACAACTCTTGGGTTCCCGGCTCATTTGCTGGAGAACGCCTTGCATTGAGTTCGAAATGCGCGGTAATCAGTGTCGTTGACTTCATGAACAAAGAGCGGAATCAAACGAACCCAGACACGAGTGCCATCGCCCAGTTTGACAGCCGGATTCTCGCGCTAATCTTTGAGATGTCTGGTACTCCGAGGCGCCGTACTGTGATTTTTCGATTAAATGAGTAAGAGGTTCCAATAGACGACTACGAACAGATCTGCTAGGACAATGACAATGTATTCGTGACAGATAGCCGCCAGTTGTCATTGGCAGTGACGAAAGCTAATTACTACTACTGCACGTCGTTGATGTCCACACGCTGAAATCTGACCCTGAGATGCAAATTCACAGGGATATGGTGGTCGATTGCTAGGTCCAACAACTGCACGACATGCTGCACTCGCGCGGCACCCGAGCGCGAGAGCCTCGAGATGCAAACAGTCCCAGAATCCTCCTCTCCCGACGCTCTTTGATGTACAAGACGCATACGCGTGGTTGAATGAAGCACCAAACCAACCATGCATCACCTAGTGCGTATTGACTGGTATGATACGCGTTTGCGTCTTGTACAACAAAGAGCGTCGGGAGAGGAGGATTCTGGGACTGTTTGCATCTCGAGGCTCCACTGCCATGTCGTGTCGCGTACCAATGTGCACAACACAACCACGCACTCTCGAGGAGAACTTTGGATGTCGCATCGAAACTGATTCACGCTGCGCCCGTGGTTTTGACTCACGGTCGGGAGTGACATCGTCGAAGATGCTGTCGCGCAAACTTCAACTAAGACAACTGCCGTTGATGATCGATCGCTTTGCTATTCATGCTGTTACTACATATCCCTTCGAAATCACATCCGTCGCGACGGGAGGGGTCCTATCAACTAGCGCCATTCACGCCATACGCGGCCTTGCCTATCGGTCGCTGCAACTGCCGCTCCCTTACGTCATCAACGTACGCTTAGGTGATGACGGTCGGCGCCTTGCGGCCAGTGCGGTTCTCGAGATCCGAGAGCTTAAGGCCGACCTCGATGAGCGGCGCCAGCGCGGTTGCGGCATCCTGCGCGAGGTTGCCCGACGGAGCCTCGTACTTCTCGATGTACATACGGATAGTCGCACCAGCTACGCCAGTACCCGAGAGGCGGAAGACCACACGCGAGCCGTCCTCGAAAATGTAGCGGATGCCCTGGTTCTTGGAGATGCTGCCGTCAACAGGGTCGAGGTACTCGAACTGATCGGCGATCTTGACCTTGAAGCCGTTGAAGACTTCACCCACGACGCCCTGGAACTTGGTCATTTCAATGAACATGCCCTCAGCCGCCGCCTTGTCCACATTCTCGTAGTCGTAGCGGCAGTAGTAGTTACGGCCGTATTCTTGCCAGTGCGCACGGACAATGTCCTCCACCGTCACGAGCTTTGCACCGTCGGTCTGCTTGGCGGCCAAGATGGAAAGCCACGCGAGCGCAGCCCACATGCCGTCCTTCTCGCGCACGTGGTTGGAACCCGTGCCGAAGCTCTCCTCACCACAGATGAACGGGGTGTACTCCTCCTTACCATACACCTCGCCCGAGTCCATGAGGTTTCCGAAGAACTTCCAGCCCGTCGGGACCTCGAAGAGCGCAATGCCAAGCTTCTTCGCGACAAGGTCAACTGCGCCACTCGTTGGCATCGAGCGAGCGACACCGCGGAGACCACCCTTCTTCTTAAAGAACGGAATGAGGTTGGCGTTGGCGGCGATGATCGCGAGCGAGTCAGACGGGGTCACAAAGAAGCGTGAGCCAAGGATCATGTTGCGATCCGCGTCGCCGTCCCAGGCGACACCAAATGCTGGTGGCTCCTGTTCCTGGCCCTGGACCGGGAGGCCCTTGTTGTCCACGCCCATGATCTTGATTAGTTCCTTGGCGTAGGTGAGGTTCGGGTCGGCATGGCCACCGTTGAAGTCCTCCTTCGGTGTGCCGTTAATAATGCTCGAAAGCGGCGCACCGAGTTCCTCAACAAACACACGGTGGGCGTACGGGCCCTGCACACCCCACATCGCATCAGCCACAAGAGAGAAGTCCTCGCGAGCGAGAAGCTTCTTAATCGCAGCGAAATCGAAGATCTTCTTAAGCAGCTCGACATGATCCTCCGTCGAGTCGAAGACCTCGATCACAACTGAGCGGCTGCCATCGTCGGCAGTCACCGTGGTCTTGCCAACCTTTGTGGTGTCGACGGTGGGGAACTCCTGCGCAATGTTGATCGATCCAATGGTCTTCGTGTTGTTGAAGATCTCGTTCGTGACCTTCTCAGGTGCAGGACCACCG
The DNA here is from genome assembly GCA_023335855.1 of Pythium scleroteichum. Lineage (NCBI taxonomy): Eukaryota > Oomycota > Peronosporomycetes > Pythiales > Pythiaceae > Pythium > Pythium scleroteichum. The sequence continues at coordinate 120,803 of JAADVR010000006.1, read as the reverse complement.
TTCTCGCAGTTGTACTTAATGCCGAAGTCCTCATCCGGACCGCCTGGGTTGTGGCTCGCGCTCAAGATGAACGCGCCAAATGCTACACTGCCGCCCTCACGCTCACGGATCACAGCCGAGACAGCTGGCGTGCTAAGCAGACCATCCTTACCAATCCAGAAACGATCAACACCGGCGGCGACGCCGATCTTGACGATAATCTGAATCGCCTCCTTGTTGAAGTAGCGACCGTCACCCGAAACGACGAGCGTGCCACCCTGAACGTCCTTGGGCGGGAGCGCATCGAAGACCGACTGAACGAAGTTGTGGAGGTAGTGACCTTCCATGAAGGTCTTGGTCTTCTTGCGAAGACCTGAAGTGCCAGGCTTCTGGTCGGCAATCGGGGTGGTCTTGACGGCAGTCACCTTGAGCGCACCGAGACCCTTCTGCTCAGTGAGGTCAATGGTCGTGTCCTTGTACGTGCCCGGAAGGACAGTCTTCTCCTCGGAGCTGTTGTTGATGACAGTCACCGCACCCTCAAAGACAACACCCGATGCGAAGCCGACCTTGCCCGTGATCTTGAGGCGATCACAGTTTACGAGCGATGGCACATTGCCACGGAGTGCGGCCTCAAGCTGCTGCACAAGCTTGAACGTCTTACCATCGAGGGACACAATCGGCGCGACACCGTTGCGCTCGGGAGCGATCACGGGGCGGTAGTCATCCGTAATGACGTACGCGTCCGAGCGCAACAGCAGCAAGTCGTCGCACTTCTTAACAGGCGCAAAGCGCGTGCGAGGGACGCAGACGGCGCCGGCACCGTCAAAGCACTCGATGGCTGCGCCCATCGCCGTTTCGAGCTGGAAGACCGGCGTCGAGCTCGAGTCCTTGGGGTCGACGGTCTTCGAGTTCTTGATCATAGGCAAGCGGATCACGCCACCCTGCTTCTGAAGCTCTTCAGCGAGCTTGTCGAGACGAATCCAGAGGTTGTTGGTGTTGAAGTAACGGTGCTTGTTGATGTTCTGGAAGTGAGCTTCGTCCGAGGACTCGCACTGCGCCGACTCACGCAGGATGAGACGCGAGTCTGAGTTGCGCTGCGCCAGGTGACCACCCTTCTTGTCGTTCTCAGTGCGCTCGCAGCACTCCATGAGGAACGGCTTGCCCGACTTGGCGAAGTAGGTGAGCAAGTCAAGGTCCAGCGTGGCGCCAAGGTTGTCCGAGTTGGAGACGAACATGTACTTGACACCCTGTGCGAGCAGCTTCTCGAGCTTACCCGAACCAGCCAGCGACGGGTAGAGATCACCGTGACCAGGCGGGCACCACTCCTTGGACGTGTTGGTGGGGTTCGTAGCCGGGGCGAACGTGGCAGCGTCCACCTTCGGCACCTTGTTCTGCAACAGTTCAAGGTTTTCATCCTCCACGAGCTCGGGGTACTTGGCGAGATAGTCAAGCGTGTCCGCCGAGGTGCTGAAGCTGTTCATAAGCACGAAGCGCACGTTCGACTGGTGCTGCGCGCGCAGCTCCGTGATCTGCTTGGCCATGATGTCGAGGAAGGTGTCGTCGCCCTTGACGTTAAGCAGCGACTTGGCCTTGTCGAGACCCATGCTGGTGCCGAGGCCGCCGTTGAGCTTGAGCACGACGGTCTCCTTGAGCAGCGTTGGGTCCGCCGTGATCGACTCGCGGATGCTGTCGGCCTTGCCCTCGAGGTAAGGGATGTTGTCGGTCGGCGTAATCGAGTCCTCAGCGATCATGCCAGTCTCGCCGCTCACGAGCGACTCGTACGAGAATTCGAAGGCCTTGATGGCGGCCTCGCTCAGACCAGCGGCCTGCATCTTGGCGCGGAACGGCGCAAAGTCTCCGCTCATGGTGTCGTAGTAGAAGAGGAGGAAGCGAGAGCGACGAGAGCGATGAGCCACGCGGCGGAACGCGAAGATCGTCGGGCGAGCGAGGGGGACTTGAGGGGTGGTGCCCAAATTGCGAAGTGACTTCTTTGGCTTGAAGTGCCCGCGACGTGGTGCGGAGAAAGAGGGGAGAGCGGAGGCTTGGGCGGAGGAAACGCTGCCATGGCGGACGAAACCATGCGAGAATGCCCGAAAGTCGCTAAATCAGTTTATATAGTTAAATTCTCAAATTAACTACTGGCTTTGAGACGATTGACTCGGCCAATCAGACCGTGCCATTGAAGTATCTGAGATCGAATCTTTGCGTCCGCCCGAGGAGAAAGTCGATCAGCGGACGCTTCCCCTACCCCGTCCGCTGCGGGTTTGGACCTTCGGATCTGGGCTTGATCCAAAGATCATCCCTGCACCTCGAAGCTCGACAATCGGACAAACCAGATTGGATCGGATGGGGCTCCGTCGGGGGGTTGTAGCTGCACGTTAAATGCACAGGCAGCGACTGCAGCATAGAGTCGACCGCGCCGAGAGTGGCAGTGTACAGTATCACTCGTCGTCCGATCGATGTTGCAGTGGAGCAAGCTGGGGTGGAAACCCACCCATACCGACCCGCGATCTTTCTCGTTGTTGGATCGCCACGGCGAGCTCCGTCCCATGTGAACGCACGACATCGCAAGAGGGATGGTGCTCTTCCCAGCTGGCTCTTCTGGCTCTGCTTCGTTTCGTCATGAAATATTCGGGTTGCTCACGAAACTTTCGTGAGCAATCAGAATATTTCACAAAAGACAAAACCGATACCAGAAATGTAAACCGGTCAAACACCGGTTCTTTTGGGAGACTTCATACTATTATGTCTGACACAGTATAGACACCAATCCATTCGAAGGCTCCGAGACAAAACGAAGCGGGCGTAACCCCTCCCTTCGCCTGCCGCCGCCGCCATGTCCAAGCGCCCGCGTACGTCTGTACTCAACAGTACGCTGAGCTCTCTCTCGCGCACGAGCGAGTCGGCGCAGTCGGCGCGGCGTGCCGAGGCGCAGGTCGCGCAAGTCACGGCCGGCCGTGGTCACGCCATCCCCGTGGAGGACCGCAGCGTCGCGCCCGACGCAGCAATCGCCAAGTTCCTGCAGGATATGCGCGGACTCATCGACGAGCGTGGGCTGGGCGCGCAGGTGGAAGTAGAGCTACGCTTTGGCAAGATTACGAGCTGCCTCCAAGAGGCGCGGTGCCGACCGACTCAAGATGGCGTGGATGCAGCCATTCTTCTCCACGACGAGGACATGAAAGGGCTTGGAGCAAAGTTTGTCCCTGGTGTTGCTGAGGGCGAGTTCCCAATGTTCCTCAAGGGGCTCGACGTGCTGCTCAAGAGCGACGCGTACGCACAGCACGTCGAGAAGCAGGTCGTGCACAACATGGCTCACTCGAAGCGTGTGATTGAAGAGATCGATCCGAACACAAACGTTCGAGAACCGCCGCATGTTCAAGTCAAAGATAGGCTTGGTTCTATCGACATCTTCCTCCCACAATGCGCATATGATTGTCGCATTTCCATCTCTTGCGAGTTTCCGCTGCGCGAGTTGGATGGTGGCATCGGAGATATGCCTGCGGCTGAAAACATTCGGCACAAGGACCGCACGTCTGCTGTCGGTCGTGACCTGCGTGTAGATCTCACCAAGGTATTGGAAGAAAATACGAACAAGAGGTCGTTTGAAGTCGAGCTGGAGTTGGACGCCAACACTGTGAATGAGTGGCTCCGCCAGCCGGATAGTGAGGGCCAGAGCCAGCGTAGTGCGACCATCGCGGCGTCAGCCTTGTGGGATATGGTGAAGTATTTCATGCCCAGTGCTGGAAACGCGTTCAAACGCGGATGGAACTTCCCTGCCGCGACCGAAGTACAGAACGCCTACCAGGGACGGCTCGGTGTGCGTGGGAAGTTCGCTGGTACTATGCCCGTAGGGTTTGCGCGTTGGCATATCCCATTGGTGAAGGAGCGCGAGTATTACGTGTCGGAGAAGACGGACGGCGTCCGCTATTTCCTTGTGGTTGCTGGCGGCACTTCTGTTCTGGTCGACAGATCCAATGCCGCTTTCACGACTTCCGGCCTGGATTTGTTGCACATGGTTCTTCCTGAAGGAACAGTCCTGGACGGCGAACTAGTGGTACGCTATCCTCATGTTTGCATGTTTATCGGTTTGATTATCTCACGTGCTCGCTGTTACAATAGATGCATCAGAAGAAAAAGCGATTTGTGTTCATGGTGTTCGACATCATCGCCACTGGACCATCCAGTGCGGACTCCCACGTTGATCGACCTTTTCGAGACCGTCTACGAATTCTGAACGACTTTTTGTCTGAAGAGTACGTCAGTGTAACTGGTGTATGATTGCATGCTGGCCCAACTAACGATGCCAACTGTTTGCTTTCGTCTAGGGGTCCGTATGCCGCTGGAATTCGCGATCTCGCTATCAACCAACACGCGATATTGCCTATTCTCCGCAAAAAATGGGTCCCGCTTCGCCATATTTCGGAAGTTTTTCGGCAAATTCAGCGTGTCGTGAAGCGTGACCAGAGCATCGCCCGAGTTTATAGCGATGACAAGCGTACACATTACACCGACGGGATTGTGTTTTGCCCGAATTCTCCCTACGTCACGAACACCCACAAGGAATATCTCAAGTGGAAGTGGGCGGATCTCATCACTGTCGATTTCATGGTCACTTTGGATGATCAGAACTCCATTAAGTTGACCTGCGGCGGACCTCGCAACAACGACATCGACCTCGATTCGATTGTAATCTTGGATCCGAAGGATGTACCAACTGTCCAGAAACTTGTAGCTCGTTCGCCAAATCGGATGGCAGTGCTTGAATTTGGTTTCAATGCTGACCATGGAATGTGGAATTACAAGTGTGCTCGGCCAGACAAAGATCAAGCAAACTACATCCGCACAGTGCTTGGTTCGCTTGTGAATATGGCCGAGTCGATCTCAGAAGAGGAGTTGCAGTTTCGTCTCACGAGCTCGCAGGGTGAGCAGTGGAACACCCACATGAAGAAAATGCGCCGTAGCCTCTTAGAGCAACACCAGGCTAGGTAGAGAGGGCAGCAGTAGCCAGGCGTGCACCCTCTCACCACCCAATATTCGTTGGTTATCCCAATTTGGTCGCGCTAATGCATTACCCACTGACGTATTTGCTGAGATAAAGACAGCTACTACCCAACAACTTCATGAGGGATAAGCATGTTCTGCCAGTCATCGTAATGGACAACACGGCAAGTTCTGACGCTGACCCACTTGACTACAGTACCTACGAGACCTGAAACCTCTTTATAACACACTTCGCCACAGCTTGTTCAGCAAGTGCATGCACGCTTGATTGTTCGTGACCCACACAATAAACTAACGTGAAGATATCAGACATAAGTGGCACCATCCAACAAAGGAGACAAGAAGAAATGTGTACCTTAGCTCGTTGTGTTGGCGTCAGGATGTTCTGAAGCTTGTCCATCTCCATGTCAAGCGTCGTGTTCTTGCTCGCTACCTGAGCTTTGAGCTCGTTCAGTAGTCCAAGCGCGTCTTTCAAGTTGTCGCAAATGGCCAGAAAAGGCTCCCTAAACAAAGCGATCGCGTGAGAGGCCGCTTTTACTAAATCAACCTTGGTAATTCTTCACTCACCGCTGTTGCTGAATCTTTTTCTTTTGCTCATCACTCAAGCCAAGCTCGCGAGCGAGAATTACGGGCAGACTTGTATCATCCTCGTCATCATGCCAAAAACTGTCATCCTGGCGCAGCGCCCAGATGCACATTTTCGTGACCTGCGTTGGCAACAGCAGCCGCTCGATCTGATGCAAATGGTAGTCCAGTGCTGAACGACGGCCGTGGCCGTAATCCGAGTACTGTTCTTTGAAGTTGTCAATTTTCTCCGCGAGTTCGCGCTCCGATGCTCCGCGCTGAAGCATTTTTTCGAGGTCCTCACAGACTCGATTCTTCTCCCGTTCCTCTTGCTTCATTGCCTCCTTTCCTGCCTTGAGTTGACCTCGGAGTTCCATGTTCTCTCGCTCCAACTGACGGCAACGCTCCTCAACACCAAGTATGTGCTCGCGTTTGCGACGTCGGCACTCTCGAGCGGACTCACGGTTGCGTTCAAGCTTGAGCTTGCGTTGGCGGTCAGGTGACTCACTGCCGCTGCTACCACTTCCCTCCACCTTGATAGCATCTTCTGAATTGGCTTGTTTCTGAATCATGGCGTTATTGGCACTTTGGAGATGGCGCAAGAGACCCTGTGTGGAGGGCATCGTCGTTGAGGCTGCTGTTGGCGTAGCCACTGCCACTGTCCGGTTGCTTTTTGCTGTTGGGAGCTTTGCCGCTCCTGTTGGCGTCACGGCCGGAGAGCGCTTCTTGCCCCTCTTTTTGGTGTTCTCGGCTGAAACCTGAACATTGACTTGAAGGCCGCTCCCACTGTACGATGGTGCAAGCGCTGCAGCCGCCGCAGGAGAAGCAATACCGGTAGTGACACTAGAAGTGACGGAGGACGCCGGGCTGACTACACCCGTTGCAGGAACCGAAATGACAGTTGCTGGCGGCGCTGTTAAGACGCCAGGCGTCGTGTGGGACAGGACAAGTGGAAGACTCGTGTCTTCATGGCCGGCAAGCATTCGGAATGGGTCGTCAATGTGGTCGAGTGGTTGGTGGTGAGACGAGAGAGCAGCAGCAAGTGCAGCGGCGTTCGTGGCGGCTGGTGCCGCTCCCAAGGGTGCTGAGATGTTCTCCGAGTTGAACAGCAGCCACGAGAACATGTCTCGGTTCGTCGCGTTCAAAAGATCCATGTCGGCAGTCACATCAACGCCGTTGGTGAGGTCAGCAGCATGTAGCTGCGCCGCGGGCGTGGCAGTCGTAGTTGGGGTCGGGGACATGGGTCAGTGTCGCGGAGAACCACCGAATGGAGCTGCTTGGTGGGGTTTCTTCTCCTCGTGGGGCCAGCTGGGATACGCACCAGATGCGCCAACAAATTCAACCCGTGACCTGGTGCTCTCGCCGCCGGTTGCGAAGTGAAGCGCGCGTGCGTAGCCAGTGGAGGTTCGAATTCCTGCGCTTCCCGACGGAGCAGCGCGTCCTCGGCGGTCGTTCGTGTACGGCGGTGGTCGACGCCGCCTGTTCTTCCTTCGATTTCCGGCGCCGAGCGATCGGTGGCGAGATGGGAACAGCGTGAGAGTGGAGGGCCAGCGCGTCACGGCCGCCGACGTCACCAACACCTGGGCACAGTGCAATACAAACCCAAAAAGAAAAAAGAGAGAAAACACAAAAAGAAAGGCACCCTACCCCTCCAAGCGATCGCGCAAAACAGCCCAATAGGCATAAACTTGACGAAAAAAACGCTTTTAGAGAATCTTGAGAGCCAATCAAAGTCCGCAACGTTGCCGTCGTGGGCTGGATGTGCAGTCGCTCCCTATGCAAAACCAGCGAGATCGGATCATTTCTGCACTGCGACGTCACGCTTCCAAAACCTAACCTCTGAACCAATCCTTGGGCGCATCACACGAATCTGGATCAGTAAGTACGGTTTTACCGACTACTAGAAGATCTCGATTATGTACGCTTTTAAAAATCGTACCTTGATGAAAAGCTACAGTGATGTGAAGGCACTCCGATCCCATCCACCCTCTGGTGGCCAAACCGGATCTTTTTGGCGTCCTCAGAGGGGCTCTCCTGCAACCTTCGTGCAACCAGTTGCGCACACATGTTGTCAAAACGTCCTCGCTTGAAGTCCACGGTCGGTCGAAAACACTCTCTCTAAATATATAGGTGCCGGACGGTCGCGCAGGTTGCGCCATGGTGCACGAGGAAGGGCGATCCAATCGCCCGATCGCCACGCCAGCCAGAGACAGAGTGAGTGAGTAAGGTCCCCCCTGTCGCGCTGACTCGCGTCCGCCTCCTGCTCCGCTCCCCCTCCGTCGTCATTCTCTATCCTCCCGACCTCCGACCTCTCGACGACATGGGCAACAAGGGATCCAAGGGCGGCAAGGGCGGACGCCCGCCCGTCAAGAGCGACTCGCGCGGCTTCAAGTTCCAGAACGCGCAGGGCCCGCGCGACGCCGGCGTGAGTGCTCCGCCGGCGCCCTCCAACCCCGGCGCCAACGGCGGCGGCTACACGCAATACCCACCGCCCGCCAGCGGCAAGACGGATGCGCCGCCACCGCCACCCGCGTCCGAGGACGAGTCGTGTGAGTTTCGCGCAATGCTAGTTTAGGTGGTCGACTGGCCGACGAACTGACGATGTTTGTGCGTTTTTGTGACTCATCAGCCGATGTGGAAGTGGATGACGACTCTGGACCGGCCGAGCAAGTCGCCATTGAAGAGATCGGCGGTGACTCGCGCCGCCCGGCCCACAAGGTCTCAGTGGACGACTTCGACCTGCTCAAGGTGCTCGGCAAGGGCAGTTTCGGCAAGGTGATGATGGTGCGCAAGAAGGATACGCAAAAGATCTACGCGCTCAAGACGCTGCGCAAGGCCGCGCTTGTCAAGCGCAATCAGGTACGCACGGGCTCCACGCGGGACACGAGCCGACGCTTCTGCTCACCTGGTTTATGATCGTGGCAGCTCATGCACACCAAGACCGAGCGCAGCATCCTGCAGAGCATCAAGCACCCGTTCTTGACGAGTCTCAACTACGCCTTCCAGACGCCAGACAAGCTTTACCTCGTCATGGATTACTGCGGCGGTGGTGAACTGTTCTTCTGGCTCAAGAAGGACCGCCGATTCTCGCAGAACAAGGCGCGTCTCTTCGCGGCCGAGATCATCCTCGCCCTTCAGGAACTGCACTCGCACGATATTATCTACCGTGACTTGAAGCCGGAGAACATTCTGCTGGATCTTGAAGGCCACATTAAGCTCACGGATTTCGGTCTCTCGAAGGAAGCTGTGACCGGTGCGGGCGCTGTTGGCGGTACCAAGACGTTCTGTGGTACACCCGAGTACCTCGCTCCTGAGATCTTGGAGAACAAGGGCCACGGCAAAGCGGTCGATTGGTGGAGTTTGGGTACGCTCATCTACGAGATGCTCACTGGTCTGCCTCCGTTCTACGACCAGAACATGCAGCGCATGTACGACAAGATCCTCAACGCGCCGCTGCGATTCCCATCGTTCATGTCGGCCGAGGCCAAGGACTTGCTTACTGGCCTGCTTACGCGCAAGGTCTCTGATCGTCTGGGCAGTGGGCCGACGGATGCCGAAGAGATCAAGTCGCATCCGTTCTTCCGCGGCATCGACTGGGAGGCCGTCAAGCGCAAGGAAGTCGTCCCAGAGTTTAAGCCACCAAACCGATTGGGCTCGATCGACACGAGCAACTTCGATGTCGAGTTCACCGCGGAGAAGCCCGTCGACTCCGTCGTGACGACCACGATGAGCGAGACACAGCGCAACAAGGCGCAGTTCCCTGGCTTCACGTACAATGCCGATAACATGGACGAGGACCAGAAGGGCAACTAGATCATCACCTGTATTCCGCAGTGTATCTACTGAGGGACGACGAGCAGCGCGTTGTGATAGATGTCAATGGCGAGTATAAAGCAGACGAAGAAACTAGTGGAAGCGGTCGAAGTCCTCCAAGGGGTGCAGGGCTGTAGCGTCATGCACAACTTGTACTCAGTAAATGAACTCCAATATGAACAATAACACCAGGTTGGATTTACTTAGTGCCCTTCTGCTGCCTTCTGACGACGCTCGTGCGGGTTTGTGCGCTTTCTACCGAACACGTTAATGTGGGCCCCCGCCGCACCCATGGGCAAGTCCGAGTCTTCGTACGGGTTCTTGTCGCGTGCCTTCCGACCTTTTCGACCATGTTTCTTGAGCCGCTTGCTCACAAGTGTCTTATTCTCTGTTGAGAGATCAAAATCCAGATTGGCTTCCTCCTCTCCGTCCTGTTCCTCACCGTCGGCCACGTCCTCGTCATCCGCCGACTTCTCCACGCACACGACGTCAGGGAAACGCGTCGCAGCGACGAAGTGGATGTCAAAAGCCTCAGGATCAGAGCATTGTGGCGGTGGGTGGCAATACATGAGCTTGCCGCTAACGTAGTGGCGCAGAATATCCCGAGCGGCACGAGATGTGTCGGGGCCACCTTTGCCGGATGTTGCGTAACCACGAGAACGTGCGTAACTCTGCGAAAAGACAGCGATTAGACGACTACTGTATCAGAGCAGTTGACAGTGCTCACCTCCAGCAGAGCGTACACGTCAACAGCGTCCGTCTCCTTCGCGACCTTGCTTATCGGGATTTTGATGCCGTACGTGCGTTCGAGGAAGCGCTTGGGGATGCGACGAACGACTAGCTCGCAAGGCCCAACGTGGTCGCGCAATTGCGAAATCGGCAGTACTCCGCAACAGTACATCTCGGACTTCGAGTTGACGAAGCTAGGAAAGACAAGTCCAGGACAGTCGCACAGCATGATTTTGTCCGAGAGAATCAAGGTCTGACCGACGAAAGTACCAAACACGAGATAAGCTGGAACCCTTCAAACACGAGGCAGAGTAATCACTCACCTGAAAGTGCTTGGTCTTGCCTGGTGTCGCACCAACAGCGACACGCTGCGTCTTGTGGAGGTACGTTGAGGCGCCAAGAAGAGCATTGATGACGGAACTTTTACCGACGTTGGGGAAGCCAAACATTCCGAACTTAATCAGCCCTTTGTCTTTCTCACGAATGCCGACCTCTTCAAGGACTTCGTCAGCAATCTTGGTCAAATATTCAAAGAGTTCAACTCGGGAAAGAAGCGGGTATGGTTCGGCAGTCTTTGCCAAGTCTTGATCTTCGGCCTGTGTTTCAGCGACTTCGATCTCCTCTCCTTCCTCATCTTCTTCGTCCCCAAAGCCTATCTCTTCTTTCAACTTCGCATCAATCTCATCTTGTGCAAGCTTCGCGGAGAAAAAGATCACTTCGTCGTGGTGCGCCTTGAAGTAATCACCCCAAGCCACGCTACACATTGAATTTGTCAGTTTCTTTGGCCACGAACGATAGACTCACAAGGAAGAGCATACCGGTGACGATTGTCAAGGAAATCGGATTTGTTGATAACAAGGAGTGATCGCCGTGGAGTAGTCCCTTCTTTCGCATACTTCTCCAAGTCTGTCGAACTGGACAACGAGTTAGACTTGACTCGTTGAGATCACTTCACAGATATTTGATCGATCACCGGTAGAAAAGAGGGTTACGGGCATCCAAGATTTGAACCATGACGTCGCTCCGCTCACGCACGTGCCACAGTTGACGCCACACCTCCAGGTTCTTCTCGAACGGCGTGACCTCAAGTCCGTCATTCGATTCCTCGAGCCTAGCAAACACAGAACGCCTTAAACATCGTCATAGTGTCCGGTGAAGTTCGCTTGAAGCATACATGGCAATCTCGCGCCGCCACTCCATGAAGCTCTCCTTCTCCATACGAACGAGTTCTTCGGCTGTGGTCGTGGCATTCCACTGCGGTCGGCGTGGTACCTTCAGCTCCGAGAACACCATTTCGGGCATAGGTTCATTGCGGCGCCTGCGGTGCAGTACACGTTAAGTCCCACTGCCCGATCAAATCGCAGTCTCGAACCACAACTTACTGGACGATCGTTGGACCAGTATCCGTCTGGTCAAGAACCATGATACTCTCCTTCATCGCAGTAAACTCTCGGTTCGCCAGCACGGCACTGGCGAGAAAATCATCGAGCGACGATGCCTCTAGAAACGAAGCCAATGCGACGGTCGCGTCGCCTCCATCGCGAGCCGACACGTATTTGCCAGCACTAGCGGGCGTTGTCAGTATGATTCATCTGGCGCGAGCGAGTGCGCAGTCTTACCTTGACTGGACGTCGGACGTCTTGGTCGTGGAGGCCTTCTTCTGGGTGCGCTGCAGCGCCTTGCCAAGCCCGCCCTTCTGTACCTTCTGCCCCGTGCGCCCCATTGCTGTCGCTGGATGGCTGCAATCTCGCCAATGTCGGTCGGGAGCTCTTCAAAAGCACTGGAAGCCGCGGCGACTCTGAGTGATGGTTTGTTGGAAGAGTGATGGTCAAACAATAAGTGTTCGTTCACAAAACGTTCTTTGCGAGGCTACTGAAAATAGCCAATCAAAATCGCTCTCATCACGGACAACCATAATGCGCCGTGACCAGCTCCGCCGCGAGCGGGTCGCGTCGCCTGGCTCACGGCAGCGAATGCTCAGGCACCCAGGCTCTCGGTCATCGCTAGACCCTCGCTTTGTGTTCGCGGCGCTGGTCAAAATAGCCGAGAGCCGAAGCGTCGCGACAGGACGTTTCCCGCTCTCCACAGCGTGCCGCCTCGCTCTACTCGGTCATGGACGGTGCCACGCTGACACGGACCGAGGAAGGTTGTCCGAAGCTCGGGGGAGTTGGCGGTCTGGATGCCTCGGCTGTCTCGCTGGTCGTCCGCGGAGATCGGCTGCCGCTTCGCAACGCCGTCGCGTCGTGCTACAACAGCAGGCTGCAGCACCTCGTAGTCGTCACGCCACCGGCGTTGTTTCTCTTCGGCCAACTGCTAGAACTCGGTGGTGAACTTCTGGGTGTGGCCACGGCCGACGAAAATGTTCAGTTTCAGTTGGCAACGCCACTACCGTGGGTGCGTCATGGACGGGATCTTCCTCGAGTGGCTTGTTGGCGCTCAAATGGCTCCTTTTCGTAGCTCGACGCGTACGGCGTACTCCACACGACGCTCGACGGTCGCATCGAACATCGCGTCTTGAGGTACGCTCTGTCGTAGTGGGTATTGCGCGTGAGTTTCTGAGTCTGTCGCGAATCGCCAGCGCCGACTTCAAATCGAACCAGCTGACTCACGTCGTTGCCGAGCGGGTAACCTTGCTGGCCTGCATCTGCAACCCTGGCAGACGCGAAGTCATCACAGCAGACTCGGATGGCGGTTTCAAAGTATGGGTACTGCGAGCGGCGGGCGCGACGCAAACTGACTCGTGTTCCTTCGTCAAAGGATTTCAGCGCGTTCATGCCGGGGTACGTTTGGTCATCTTACCCTTGCAGATTTACGTCTCTAATTTGAAGACTACTCACTTTGGCATAGAGCCGAAAGATGCAATATCGGCATCTGTATCTATCAAAGGGCGAAAGGACAATAATCGCCTGCACCACGTCTCGAATTCATGCTTTCGACTCGACCACATGTGCGCGCATAGCGACCTTATACAACGATCCATCGCATACGATCAACAAAGTGGCGTTTCACCGAGAGCTCGGCAACATATATCTGCAGACCTGCGGCTCAATGAGGTGGGTGTACAAACAGGAGCATTGGTGTCTCCCCATATTGACGTCCGACGATTTTCAGGGAGATCCACAAGTTCGATGGGACGTCCAGCCGCGGCAGAATTGACGGTCTCCTTGCTGCTGGCTCGTGCTTCGCAAATGAGAACGTCGTCGCTTTTGCGCCTGTTGAACGAGAAGACTCGACTGTGGTTGAGGAGGAACCGCTGCTTTTGGATGCCATCTTAGTGTTGGACTCATGCGGAAGGCTCTTTGTTGGTCCGTGTGCAGACTACGAACCTGCATCAGTTGAAGGAAGGCAAGGAATCTCCCTTCCTCTAATTCCTTCTCAGACGTTTACCGATATACACTCGGAGTTACGACGAGATGTACCAAGAAACTTCATTCTCGTGGTTTCGACTTCTGGACTTGTGGTCATCGAGGCAATTCTACCCGGCACCAGCATACCGAACCGGCGTGTGATCACTAATGTTGCAGGGTTAAGACTAGACTTGTTGCAAAGCGAGGAATGCCAGCGAGTGGCAATAGTCAATTCGAACCCACCCAGTCTCCTCTGCCTAGATGGAAACTCTCCGACCGTCGATCATGCTTTGCTGCTTCATCAATCCGCCAATCATCACCCCGAGGCTGAGGAAACAGGTTTGCTTTCACCCGCTGCTGTTGTTGGGCTCTGCGCCCTCAGTGCCGGGATAGTCGTGGCGTGGTCGAACGGCAAAGTTTCGCTTTTCAGTGAAGATTCAGCCCGAGTCTCAACAGTCTGCCGCGTCGGAGGGAGTCCCAGCACGATTTCAGCTGTCCAACAGCGTAACTGGGTAATTGTTGGCACGGGCGAGGGTAGTTCCTCGCTCTGGGCTATTCACCCAGACGGCGTTTCCATTCAGATGTCCTCTAAGGATCTTCACAATAAGAGGTGCGAACATCACTGGACTAGTGTGATGTCATTGGAACAACCTCGAGACCTCATTTGTCTTTTGTTAGAGTAATTAACGTTGTCGCGCACGAAGACATTGACAACGCGATAACAGTCCTGTCAATGTCGTGCGATGGAGAAGTGAAGTTCTGGCAAATATGCGTGGTGGAGGGGTGGTCTGTGATGTGGGAACTCATCGTATACTTTCGTACATACGCCTCGACGATCTCGGCGACTGCTCTGATGGATCATGAGTATCTCTTTTGTGGTTCCGACGCAGGCGGGTTGGAGTGCTGGCGATTGCCATGCGTTCCCTCGTTCTCTGAAAGAGCAAATCACTCCCAACGCCGAAATGTTGCGATTCTCAGGCAGCCTCTCCATTCGGTTGACTTGCACCTCACGCGCATTTGCCAAATCTGCGTAGAGCCTGGAGGAGCTGAACGAAGAATGTCGACGGCGCCGCCCCACTTAAACGAGTTTGCGTGGGTTGTGACGTACGACTTGGATAGAATTGTTCTAGTTTGGTGCTTCAGCACAAAGTTTTTCTTCCCTCATCGCAAGCTCCTTCTGCATTCAGGACCAACTGGCGGATATCTAGCTCTTGGAGAGGACAGGTTCGTTCATAGCGGTACGCGCTGATTCCGAACCATTGATAGCTGACGTGGCTCGTGCCAGTTGCTGTCACTTTTACGCATACTTGGGCCGCTGTCTTGACCGTGTCGATCTCATGGGCGAGATCGACATACGAGCAGTTCAGAGAAGACTGTTCAAGGCTCGAGAAATCAGAGATGGAACTCAGACCGCATCGCCTCATGTCCACATCGAGCGCTCCCAAAACCACAACCCACCTACGTTTAACGAGCTGGAATCACATCGCCTGACAGCACTGAGTCTGAAAATCACTCTTCCGACTGTAGAGCAAGCGGACGCTCTTAACGAGCTAGAAGCGATTCGACAGAAATCACCCGCGAACGCGTTCCGACACAAAATCAAGCGCCCACCAGTCTCCGCGCAATCGATTTTGACGGAACAACCACAAGCACCAGTTTATGAACACATAGACGAGCGACCGCCTTCGAAGAGGGTTGAAGCATCGACGACTTTGTTTGAGAATGAACTTCCACTCGCATTGCTTGAGAAGCGTCGTGCAACTCGAAGTTTCCAACCATCACAAAGACACCGACTCTCTCCATCAACTACCTCCTTCGGAACCCTCCCAGGTGATTTTCTAAAAGCAAAACCTCGTCTGTATCATGCAGAATCTCGCCCGAAGACGTCTACAAGTCAAGCGAGGTGTGCAGTTGTTGCATCGATTTCTGCACCTTCTCACCAGAAGAGGAGCTTGGCAGCAATGCAAATGCTTCACAGTGTTTCCTCGCAGAAACAAGGATACCAACGGCAAGACCACGTCGCCATAGTGACCGCCACCGACGGAACCTTATCGGAGGGACTGAGACTTGATTTTTCAGGGTCAAGAAAGGAGCAAGAAGCTAGGACTCATGACACTTCTTTCATGAAACCGGCAGGAGGTGACTTTCAACTTCCCCGCTTTCTTGAATGGTCATCGCTCAGCGTCCATGATCAAGTCACGGAACTTCAAGCCGCGTGTCGCTCGCGATTTGTTCTGGATGTGGCCAAGAGCGACCAGATCAACATTCCCACCCCTTTCGACTTTGGAAGTGATGACGTGAAATCCCGACTTAAGGTTCGAGCTTTCACGCGCTGGTATCTTGCCAGTGATCAGTATTCTCGACGACCCGTGCGGGACGCATTTCTACGCGAGGAACTGCGTTTCGCGGTGCGAGATTCGTCTGTGATTGTTGCCATGAAAAGTACGGGCTGCGCTGTTCCGCGTCAGGACACATTCGAAGATGAGACATCCAGGGAGTGGCTGACTTTTATGGGGTGGTATGCTACTGGGGAATCGGACTCAGCTATCGGTAACTCGGCACTATTGGATGCAGTGTCGAGGCTGGCGCAACGTCGAACCGATCGAACGGCTTTCTTGAAGCGACGAATAGAAGTGCTGAACCAGTCTACGGACATCTCCGTCTTTATTTTCGACGCTTCGCCGCGTTCGTCGGGCTTCACGCACCCGAAAGCAGCATTTGTTTGGGAAGAGTTGACTCTGATCAGTCGATGTAAAGAGATCGCTTTAGCACTCCAGAACCCAATGGTTGAGATCGCTGCCATCGCGGATGGCGTCGAGCTCCCACACCAGTTCATTGCAGGACTCGAGAACGGAGAGATTTTGGTCCTAGCATCGCCGTTTGTCGCCTGGTGGATCAGTGACGAAAATGCTCTCCGCCAAGAATTGTTAAACCAGACTCTGAAGATGGCCGGTTGCGATGCGCCGAAGGAAGACGGTATCACTTTACCGGAGGCAAATGGCGACGAACAGGTTCTGACAGATGGCCAGCCCAGTTCTCCTCGAACCTGTGCTCTGGTGAACAGCCTTCGCCTCAAACAAAAACGCAATCGGATTGAATCCATATCCCGAGGAGGAAGTTTCCCTGTCCCGGTTGTATTCGAGACTTGGCCTCCGCTATTGTTCCTTCCATTCGAAATCCCTCCCGCCGCGTCACCACTCCCAACAGTACGGAGTGTTGCAGAGCGAATACAAGACGAACTCACTCCATTCCACGAATCGGATGAGATCGGTGTGACTGGCACCAAGGGTCAGGAAGAGCCTGTCAACACGATCGGGACAGAAGACGAAGCAAGTCGTCGAGAGCAGGAACTCACAAATATGGCAGTGGAGGACGAGTTGTCTCGCGAGATGAGAAATGGATATGAATCCGGCAGTGACGACGACCACGACGGTGACTCTGTGCCCATCGAGCCTCCGAAGCGAACCGACTTCACGAAATCGTACTTCTTCGGCAACCTTCCGAAGACCTTCCGCATCAACGCTGGTGGGTGGATTGCAGGCAGTGGCCTGGACAACGGAGATGAAGAGATTGAGGAGGAAGAGCGGCTCGAAAGAGAGCGGCAGAGACAGGAGATGTTGGATCGACTCGAAGCTGAGCGCATCGCCGAAGCGGAGCGTCAAGCCGAGCGATTACGTCTTGAACGAGAGATGGATGAAAAGGCCATGCAACTGCGGCGGCTACGTCAAGTGGAGTTGAGAAAGGTTCTACTCACCCAAGCCGAATTGGAAATGCGACGAGCTGAGCAAGACGAGCATGAAATAACGCTTCGAGAGCGACTGGAGGTTGCAGAGGAAGAGAGATTGACACGCCTCTGGCTCACTGCACTTGGCGCTGATCGTACTGCTATGGTTGCGGAAGACAAACTCGCTGAAGAGATAGCAGCTGCTGAGCGAAGTGCAAAGAGGAGCGAAATGCGCCGAGTGATTTCGGAGCTTACCCAAATGGACGCTGAAGATAGGCGGTCCGCAATGGTTCAAGCGCAACAACTTCGACTCGAAGTAAAGCGACTCCGTCGAGTCCAATACTTGAAGGCGCTTTACGAGCCGTTTGAGCCATTTTTTCCCGCTTCAAGAGAAGCGAGTGAGGACACGCTCCCTGTCATTCGGCAGCGGCCAAAAAAGGCGACAAAATTGGGTTCGTACGCCGTGCCATTTTCTGAAGCTGTGGTTATGGACGAGATCAATCAAGAGCATCATTATGCGGCACGTGACTCTCGCAAGCTGCGACAGCTCATGGGTCTTCCTCTTCACACCCCACCAAGCCACTACACACTACGCATCCCTACGGTGGGCGAGATCATCAAGACACGACACGACCTTCAGCTGCAACTTCCGCACGCCGTGGATCCCGACGAAGAGGCTAGGTCGGACCTCGAACCCAAGCGAATAAACCCAAGTTCACACCGCCAACTCAACCACTCGAGGCTGCCGCAGCTTGTTCCAAGGAAAACGCAGCGGGATGACCATCTCTCTGACATGAGTGCAATGATGGCAGATTCTCCCTCGAACCAACACCGAGCACACATCTCAAAGAAGTCAAACTCCAGGTCAAGCGGTTCACCTGAGCAACAACAACGGATCCTGCCTTTCTTTCGCGGTAACTTCATGGTGGAAGGCATGTCGCGATCTCACGCTTATGCTCACAAGTAGGTGACCTATGACTACTCTTCCATGGTGACCGAGTTTCTCGACGCCTAAAGGGGTCACGAGTGAGTCTTGATTCGTATGAGCAATAGCTTGGCTTTTGCGTACCTTTAAAATTCGATCGATCGGAAGGCCTCCCCCGCGAGCATTGTATTGAAACAGTATTTTGGTCCAGCTGTCAGCGAGAGCACGCTGCGGGGAGCAGCGGCCAGCGAACACCAATCCCGTCAGGCGGGGATATTGGTCTTCATCAAAGTATCCGTGATCGAATGAGAACTTCGCTAAGTCTCCCTCGCTTAGCTATTCAGCCGTTCAACAAGTGGTCAAGTAGCAGCGTTTGACATGGATAAATTCATTTCAACGCACCTCACTCGCCTCCACGAACGTGGCGTCCGGCGTCCATAGGAGTATTCCCTCCAGCGTTGCGAAGTGCCCTTCGGCGTGAAACCGAAGGACAATCGACGGCTTGTCGCTGAACACAAAGAACCGACTCGTCGTTGCATCTTTCCAGACGAGGGCGAGGGGAGTGAGTCCCAAGTCGTAATGCGCTGCCTTCAAGTAGAACAATAGGCCGTCTCTGCAAACAATGCCGACTGTGCGTGAGGGTCTCAACATGCTACAGAACTAAGAGACGGACGCACTTGAGGAATGGAAACGGTGTCGTATAAGCGGAATGCAGTCCTTGCTCATCGCATTCAAAACAGGGCACAGGCTTCACAGCACCCGAGTCAGACGTGAGACGAGCCTTCATGGTCTGCCATCACTTGTACTCACGAGAAATGGGTAGGGATTCGCCGATGATTTAGTCGCCGCCGTTCCTTCATCTAGCTTGTCGCGCAGCCAGTACAGGCGAAATTCTGTCGTGCAGTTGTACAGCAGATACCCCTGCACACTCCAAACGGCATGGTGAGCACGACCAACTGCTGCACCCCGTTAGCACAGAGCGTTACCTTCCAGCACATGACATCGAGCACGTAGAACGTTTCGTCGTGCTCGTGGTAGACGCAGTCGAGAATGCAGTACGCGTCAGCCCCCGAAGAGGTCTTCCGCGAGCCGTTGGGCAGAGCGGACGGGAACTTCTTGAAGATGCTGCCTGACTGCGTTCGAGCCACTGTGACGGCACTGCCACATCGCAGATCCGTAAGCAAGCGCAGTACCACGGAGCCACATTGCTCCGATCTACGTACTTGCTAGCGACGACGAGGCAGCGCTTGCCCTCCGGGCGCGGCAGCACGTACCAGCCGGCGCCCGTGGTGCTGCCCTTGCCGTTGAGGTCTGCGGGCACGTCGACCATCCACTCGGGCACCATCAGCTGCTGGCTGAAGTACTCTCTGCGGCGCTTGACCCGCTCCTCGCGCGTCCGGCTCTTGGTCTTGGCAGCGGCCGAAGCGACGAGCTCCATGGCCTCGCCGTCCGACTCGTCCTCGCGCGCCGCGAGCCGCCGCGCGTGGGCCGTGAGGTCGCGCCGCACCTGCCGCTGCTGCTGCACCGTCTCGCGCCGGCGGGCGGCCGCATCGCGCAGCCATGGCGTCTGCTTGACGCTCGCGCGCCTAGCCGAGACGTCGTTACTTACTGACGCCATCATTGCTGCTCGCGAGTCACTCCATGTTCGCTGCGCTAGGAGCATGTAACGGATAGAGGCAAGTTCCTAACAGATGGAGCTGCCCATGAGATCAAACCTGAAACAGCAATGGCAATGGCGGCGGCAGGAGTGGAGGAGATCGTGCTCGCGCGCGAGTGCGAGTACCGCGTGGAGGTCGGCGCACAGACGGAGTTCAAGGTCAAGCTCGTGAGCGGCTCCGCGGAGCTCTTCGGCGTCGAGCTCGCGATCGACAACGAGTACACGCTGCGCGATATCAAGGCCGCGATCTTCACATGGTACGGCGCGACGCTGCACGTGCACGGCACGCCCGAGGTCGCGTACACGTCGGACGAGACGCCCATGAACAGTTACGTCAACATCCATGCGCAGCTGCAGAAGCGCCGCGAGCTGGCTAAGCTCAAGCATAGTGCCGGCCCGCGCGTGCTCATCGCCGGCCCCGTGGACAGCGGCAAGTCGACGCTCACGCAGATCTTGCTCAACTACGCGCTGCGGCTTGGGGAGAAGCCTACTCAAGTCGACCTCGACGTCGGGCAGAACAGTCTAAGCGTGCCGGGCAGCGTTGCGGCGTCCCCACTCGACATGAATTGCCTCAACGTCGAGGAAGGGTACGTGCTCACGAACCCTCTTGTCTACTTCTTCGGCCACACGAGCATGGCCGACAACGCCGATCACTTCCGCAACGTGCTTCAGCAGCTTGCGCGCGCCGTCAAGCGGCGCCTCGAGGATGACGAGGAGGTGAATGCGTCGGGTTGCGTCATCAACACGTGCGGCTGGGTCGATGGGCTCGGGTACGATCTGCTGGTCGAGTCCATCGAAGCGTTTGACATCGATGTCGTGCTAGTCATCGGCCAGGACCGGCTCTTCAGCCGTCTACAGAGCTCGCTGGCAAAATTGCCCAATTTCGAACGCCTTTCGATCGTCAAACTTGCGCGCTCGGGCGGTGTCGTGCCGCTCAACAGCAAGTACCGTTCCGGCCGCCGACAGAGCCGCATACGCGACTACTTTTACGGCTCCCACTCCCTTCTGCGGCCTATTCCGCTGCTCTCTCCCTGCATCAACGAGTACTCGATGGATGAGGTCGAGTTCTATGCCATGCGAGATGTAAAGGTCTCAGCCGGCATGCTCCCCGTGGGCCAAACCGCGTCCGAGCTGAGCCGGCTCTTCGTGACCAAGCTAGAGAAGACGCTCGATCTGCAACACTCGGTGGCGGCAGTCGCCCATCCGAAGAAACACGACAGCCGCGAGACACTAACAGCCACGTCCTCTGACTTGTCTTGGCTCCTCGAGACGCCCGCCGCCGGTTTCGTATTTGTGTACGTACTTCTGCTCCTGGTAATGTCGTGTGGAAGTCTTGCTAACAACCTTGGGTGGACTCGATAACTAGCAAGGAGATCCGTGAAGCCGACAAGAAAATTGTCCTACTCGTGCCTTCCCCCGGGCCCTTGCCGTCCAAGCACCTGATTCTCGGATCGATCAAATGGATTGAGTGAATGATCAGTTCCTGCTTTCTATTACAAGTGATTCTGTCAACTGATCGCTCCTCTCTAAAACCATCCTTGGTCAGGGCGGTTCTGCCGGTACCAGTCACCACCGTTTACGTCCAGAGCGCGCTCGAACTCTCCGGCTCGGGCAACAATCTTCACGACAAGTTCGTAGAATTCCACATTCGTGGGGTCGTCAACCTTCTTCGACAGCTCATCGTAGAGCGACACGGCACAACGCCAATCCTCTTCCTTCTCGCACGATGTCATGACGAGACGACCAATCTCAACCTTGATTGCCAATGGCGTCGTCTCAAGCTTGAGTGCCTGATACACTTTCACCAAGCGCTTGTGGTCGCCCAATTCCTTCGCTGCTCGGGCGGCGAGAACGTAAAGGCCTCCGGATGGAAACTGCAGTTGCGGGGACCACACATTCTCATACTTTGTGTGGATGGTCTCAAAGTCATCAAAGATGTCCAGAGCGTCTTCAAACCGCTGTTTCTTCATTGCGTACTTCATCATGGCTGTGAACCCAAACACTGTGGCGAGCGCGGGATCGTCGGTCATTGTCTGTAATTGGCGCTGCGCACCGGTCCAATCATCCGCGTTCAGGTACGTCGATAACATGTGATTGTGGGCTATGGCGGTCGGGATCTGGCCTCGGCGGACAAATTCTTCGAGCAATGCCGAAGCGCTGTCCACATCACCCAGTTTGGAGCACGCACGCAGCAGGTAGTTGAGAGTCTTGGCACTTCTCGCCCGTCGGCGACAGATGAGGTCGTTTCGCCACATGTCAATGACTGACTGATACTCGGCCGCTTCATAGTACACCCCCATGAGCGTTTCGAAGTTCGGTCGATCACGGCGCAAGTCCTGCTCTTCAATCGCCTGGTTCCAGAATCCTTTCGCTCGCTCGACGTCGCCAGCGAGCTGACAAGACTCGAGCAGTCCGTTCAGTGTGTACACATCCCATTTGATACCTTGCTGCGCCATTCTCTCCAGAATGGAAGGCAGGAGGTCCGGTCGCCGCGACCTCCGCGCGCCAAGAATGAGCGCATTAAAAGTCACGAGATCTGGTGCGATCCCCTGCGCCTTAATCCGTTCGAAAACTTGCAGCGCGTCATCCATCCGACCGGCGTTGCCGTACGCCGAGATGAGCGTGTTGTAGGAGTAGATGGACGGCTTGCTGTTGGTCTCAAGAAACGCCATGATCTTGTCCAGCTGCTCGAGGTCCGACGTACGGGCGCATGCGCTGAGCGCCGCATTGCTCACCTTCTCGCCCAAGTACACGCCTTCGTCCATGAGCATCGCGAACAGCTTGGTCGCGACCACGAACTGGCGGTTGCGCGAGCAGGTTGTGATGGCCGAGGCGAAGACGTCGCTCTTGGAGAGCTTCGCGTTGTAGGGCACGGCATCCACGAACTCCTCAATCTCCTCCCAGCGATTAAGTCGCGCGTACGCGAGCACGATGGCGCCGTAGGTGCGGTGGTTCGGCTGGACCTTGTCCTCGATCATCTCCTCGAGCAGCTGAAATGCGCGCGGGATGCGGTCGCGGCTGGCGCGCGCGCAGGCGTGGATGGCGCTCGTGTACGTGACGACGTCGGGCTCGACACCAACGTGGCGCGCGATGTCGAGGATGCCGACGGCGACCGTATCGTTGCCGAGGCGCGCGCTCTCGGCGGCGACGCGGTTGAGGCGGTTGCGGTCCGCGGGCGCGGTGAACTGGTTCTTGAGCAGCGCGAGCGCCGTGTGGGTGCGGTTGCTCTTGATGAGCGCGCCGACGAGCAGCACGAGCTCCTGGTCGGACCAGCCGAAGCCCATGATAGGGAAGTTGTCCAGGTAGGCGCGCAGCGTGGACGAGACGGCGTTGGTGGCCATGCAGTCCTCGAGCAGCGCGCGGAACTTGGCGCGGTCCATGGCGCGCCACTGGCTGCGGTCTTGCTTGCGGATCGTGAGCGGCGCGTACTCGTGCGGACGGTGGCGCGCCCCATCGCCCAGCAGCAGCGCCGCGTTGGGCGGCGCGAGCGTCGACTGCAAGCGACGTGCGGCGGCCGCGACCCAGCGCATGGTAGTCTGCGCAAGGCCCACTCAAATGCCGCGCACCCTCGCCAAACCGATGAGCGACTGTGACAGGGATGCCCGCCGGCGCAAAGACACGGACCATGCGAGATTGAAGTCGTAAGAAGTTGCGTAAAGTTCGTATTTACGCGTGAAGAGTGGCTTTTGGTTGCCAAAACAACCTGAAGCGGTTTGACAAATGCTATTACAGTAAATAGTTGTGTAAAAGAAGGGAGGATATTGAATTAGAGACTAATAAGCGACCTGCTGAATGCGCTGAATGCGAATTTCTCCGGGATTACACCGACCGACCGCTCGACCGACCGGGCGATCTTGGGCAGCTCTGCTCGCATTCACACCACCTCATTCCATTCTGCGATCCGCCTCGCCTTCCACACACCATGGTCGTCAAGCTCCTCACTCACGAGCACGGCAAGGGCCGCGTGCGCATGCTCAAGGTCGACCGCCAGCCCGACCGGCACGACGTCATCCAGCTCGAGGCCGAGATCCTGCTCGAGGGCCCGGCCGAGCGAGCCTACTACGACGGCGACAACGGCGGTGTGCTGCCCACCGACTCGGTCAAGAACACGGTCTACGTGCTCGCCAAGAAGCATGAGTTCGCGACGATCGAGGACTTTGGCGTCATCCTCGCCAAGCACTTCATCACAACGCACCCAAACATCGTAAGTGCCACCCCACCGCCGGAATGTCCCTTGCGAGCTCGTCTCATTTCCACGGCGTTCTGCTAGATTGACGTTGCCAAGGTCAAAATCTTCCAGACCGAGTGGATTCGCGTCGTGGCCCCCGACTCGAAGGGTAAGGTTGTGCCTCACCACCACGCTTTCATTGGCGGCGGCAGCGGCATCTCCACGACGTAGTAAGTGCTGTTCGTGCACACACCGAGCAAAGACCAAAAGTCTCATCGATAGAGTTTGTTTCCACGCTAGCGTCATCGGCCGCAAAGCCCCGCACGGTGGTGATGTTCAGATCTCGATCCAGTCGGGTATTGAAGGGCTGAAGGTACTCAAGACGGCCAAGAGCAGCTTCGTGGACTTCTTCCGCGACGCGTACACGACGTTGCCAGACGTGCCAGACCGACTCGTTGGCTCTGTGGTGACGGCGACTTGGAACTACACGAGTGAGGCCACGCGTTGTGACTTCAGGCAGCAAGCCGAGGACGTCAAGCGAGTGCTGATCGAGACCTTTGCCGGCCCTGCTGACGTTGGCGTCGACAGCCCGGCCGTCCAGTACACATTGTACAAGATGGGCGAGGCTGTGCTCGACCAGATTCCGTCTGTGAAGGACATCACGATCACGATGCCCAACGTCCACAACCTTCCGGTCGACCTCACCCGTTTCGGTCTCAAGAGCAAGCACCCGCACGGAGAAGTCTTCTTGCCGACGGATGAGCCCCACGGCATCATTCGGGCGACGATGGTGCGCTCTACGTCCAAATTGTAAGCGGTGCTAACGAAGAAACTAGGTCGAACGTCCTGTTTTTATACATCCATAAACACCCAACTCTCATATGATTTCGATTGCATTGTCCGATTACTGCTCACAACTCGCGGCGAATCTTCGATTACGCGTGAAGTTTGTCAGCGCGACGGAACAAACTGTCAACAATGTTGCCGACGTTCTGGATCACGCCCAAACCAGCCGTGTAGGTTTTCTATGCATGTGACAAATGTTGGTTAGCAGATACGACCGGTTGAAATGCAGCATGTCCGCGACTCACATCTTCGTCGGTGCTGTCGTACACAATCAACTGACCCTTGCCCTGGTCCAAAATGCCATGGAACTTGTGATCCAAAATCATCTGAGAGAGCCTGCAATGGACAGAAACTATCAGCAAAATTCGATATGCGCAGTGACCGCGCGGGCATGGCACGTACTTCAGTTCGATCTGAGCGAGCGGAAGGTTGATCAGCTTGGCTACGTGGGCGATCTCGACACACGAGAACGGCTGAATGATTTTGATCAGGTTACTTTCCAAGAGCTTCTCGTAAAGTTTGCCCAGGTGGATCCTGATCAGTGCGTCGTCGACAAGCTGTGCCGAGTATTTCTTCGTCGCCGCCTCGAAGAGCTCCAGCGACCGCTTTTCGTGGGCCTTGGCTACAGCCTGCAGAGCCTCCAAATCGACTCCGATGAATTTGATCGCCTGCTTGCCGTTGATGATGGTATTGACTTCACTGGCCCCGCCGCTCGCAATCTTGCTCAGCAGCATGTACTTCAGGCATGCAAGCGCCTCCTTCTCATCCAGATTTGCGAGCGCCTCAAACGCCTCAAAAAAGTACGAGTATGCCGTCTTGTAGTCATGCTCCTCGGCGTGAAGCACGCCCGACATCTGGTCAATCTGTGCTTGCGTGCGTGGAACGACGTAGATGGTGTTGGAGATGCTTCGCGCGGCAGTCAGTGCGGCCTTGGCCTTGGGGACATTACGCAGAGCATGGTGGAGCTTGCTCTCGACCAAGTGGATCTCAACGAGG
The DNA here is from genome assembly GCA_023335855.1 of Pythium scleroteichum. Classification (NCBI taxonomy): domain Eukaryota; phylum Oomycota; class Peronosporomycetes; order Pythiales; family Pythiaceae; genus Pythium; species Pythium scleroteichum. Next base: position 95,054 of record JAADVR010000006.1, on the reverse strand, counting down.
AGCTGCTTATCATCGAGCTTCTTGATCTCTCGCACGAGAGATGTGATCAGGTCGAGCGCGGGTTGAAACTTCTGCTGCTGAAAGTAGCTATTAAGGGACACGATTTGTGAGAAAGAGTAAGCCAATTCGCAAGCACCTGCGATCCACTCACATCGAAGCGAGACGCGCCTCCACTCGCTGGCGCAGGAACGTGTGCTTCTCCTGCTTGCACCACTGGATGGAGTCGAGACACAGGTCGGCTTGCAGCTGGAGCGCCTTGTCGCTGTCCAACACATGGACCTTGGAGACCATGTCGATCACGGTTCGGACTAAGTGATGCACCGATCAAAGGTAAGTCTCCACCACGAGGATCGGGACCACGAAGGCGACGCACTGATTTTGCCCGTCTTAGCCTTTGGGATCGTTAGGAAGAAAGGGCGCAGTGACTGCAACAGCGTCGCCAGCTCCTTCTCGCGCCTACGTGGTCGCCACCAACCTTAGCTTGCTACATTTCGAGGCCGATGGAATCGCGACCAGCTCCTTACCCGTACTGAATGTACAGCTGGCTCAGCTTGTAGATCGCCAGCTCCTTCGTGCGCTGGACCACTTCGCTGGCTGGATCGTTACCAACTGGAATCCACGCGGCCGCCGTCAGTTCCAGGCTTTGCGGCGCGCGCGGGGGGGGCCACCTACCGTACGCGACGATCTGCTGCAGCGCGTAGATGGACGGCGTCGGGTCGCTGGCGGGCGAGAGCGTCGCGATGGCCTCCTCGGCCTCGTCCAGCTGCAGCTGCAGCGGGTGCGCGGCCTCCGCCTCCTCCATCTCCACGTCCCGCTTCTCCATCCTCGCGATCTTGAGCTTCTTCCTGCTTCGCGTTGTGGGGGATATCTTCACCCCACGACAGCCTGCGTTTTCCGAAGTATGTCTATTTTCGTAATTTACACGATTTCACGACGACCTGTCAGAGCTAATACCGAAACGGCGCCGCTGCTAGCGCAACACTGGCAGCGAGATCGACTTGGCGAGCCCCGCGTCCTCGCCGCTCCACCCTTGCATGGGCTCGGCCGACGGCGCGTCCAGCTCCAGTGACGAGTTGAGGAAAAGAGCCGGCTCACCCGTCTCGGCGATTGCGGCTGGGGCCAACCGCGCACCGAGGGCAGAAGATGGGGCCGGAGATGAACCGCCAGGAGAGTTGGGCGGCGACTGCGTGGCTTTAGGCAGGCGAAAGCCCGCACGGTAGACGTATGCGGAACCCGGCGAGAAGCTCAAACGGTTTGCGTCGAGATCGCTGCTCAGTCCCGGACTGCCGAGCACTGCCATGGCAGACGGTTTCCTCGTGGAGCTCTTGCGTCTGCCCCCGGGCAACGCAGAGCTCGTTCCCACAAGACGCTGGGTCTCCAAGAACGAAGAGCCTGCAGCTGTGGGGTCCTCCACCGAGAAGTCACCGAACGTACTCTGCCGAGCGCCAGTGCGACCACCGCCAGACCCTCTCATTGTGCGGCGCTTCATACTAGCCTCGATGATGTTCCCGAGCGTCTCGATGTAGAGCTCGCGTCTATCGAGCGTTGATTTATCGAATTGCTCGCCAATGTTCTTGTTGTTCATGATCTTGGTCTGAATTTTCACCCGCATCTTCTCTACGATGCTCGCCTGCGCGTCCAGCATGAGCTCATCGAGATCCAGTTGACTCTTGACTTCTTTGTTGGACCCTGAGTGAAGTACCTCGTACTCGGCACGCGCAACCATTAGATCGGCGAAAAACTGGCAATTCTTCGCCAAAAGTTGCTGCTGCTTTTCATTAAAAAGCTTCCGTGCTGACGTCGCCCCGGCGCTCGTCTGGTTGTTGTCTCTCGCGCTGCTCTTCGTACCGGTACGCGCAGAGGTCTCGAATTTCCAGCATTCGGTGACGAAGATCTCGCAAATGCGATCGAGCTCGCGGTTCATGTCTGGGAGATCCATGTTGCGGATCGAAGACCGAGCTACAACGTCTGCAAAGTGCTCCTGCTTTTCCTGAAACGATCTGTACAGTGCTTCGACTCGGTCTGACTCTTTGTCAACGATTGCAACGAGCTTGATTGTTGCCTGCTGGATCTCATTGCGGTTGTCGGCCTGCATCGCCATCATCTGCACTTGCGCCGCGTCCTGCCGGGCGTTGAGATCGTCTCTCGCCTGAAAAAGCGATTCGATCGAGTTGTTCATGCGCTTATCCTCGGCAATTTGTGCTCGCATGTTCTGATCCACATCGCGCTGAGTAGTCTCCAGATCCCGACGTAGATTGGATTGGCCATCTTCGACGTGAAAGAGCTGATTTTTGATGGCAACGATCTCGTTCTCCGTGGTTTTAGTGTGCCTGTCCAGGCCACTTTGGAGGTCTTGTGTACTGCGATTCAGCAGGTTGAGTGTTCTGTCCGTGGAGTCCTTGTACTCAGATACTTCTTTCTGGAGACAGTTGCCATGCTCGATTGCTTGGTTGAGATTGTACGAAAGTCGCATGCTCTCCTCCGATAGGGTGCTCAAATTGGCGAGGACGCGATCCAGTGAATCGAACAGTTGTGTGAACTGCGTCTTGACATAGTCTTCGTGATTCGTCTGCTGCTTCTGCTGATGCGTGAGCTTCCGCGTGGTGTCCGTCACTGTCAATTGGACTACGTCCAGCTTTGACGCCAAAGCCTTCATCTCGCTGTCCAGATTTAGTTCCACGAGTTCTGCGACCACTGCATTCACGGCGGCGATCTCTCCTCGCACCGTTGATGCGCTCTCGCCAATCTTTTCGACCATCCGGTCCTCCTGCTCCGCACGTAACCGCTCATTATCTGCCTTGTCGTTCTGAATCTTCTCACTCAGCCTGAGCACGACCTCCTGAGTCTCTTCAAAACTAGTCACCTTGTCCTGAAACACGTCCATGGTGGACGAGTTCGATTCGACTTTGGTCACGGCGTCGCTCAGAATCGCGCGCATCTCGTTGATGTTCTCCTGTCCTTCGGTGTGCTTTTTCATGAGTTCGATGACGTGGTCTTCCATGCGCGCTTGCTTGCGCGCCACGCCCTCCAACTGCTCGGCGTTGTGTGAGTTGATGTCCTCTTGGTCGGCACGTGATGCGAGCAGGTCCTCCAGGATCTTATTGGACTTCGAGTCCACTTCTTCGAGTACGCGCAGCCGATCAGCTTTCATCTGCTGCGCGATACGTTGCTCGGCGGCAATAAGGTCATTCCTCGTCACACACGCTCGCATGGCCTCATTGATCATTTCCACTTGAGACTGCACGACGCCCTCGTGCTTGGCGTTGCGAGCCTGGACAACAGCGTCACGTCGCTTGATCTCTGACTGAAGACGCGAGACCGTTTCTTTGGCGTCGTTGAAACTCTGCTTCAGTGCTGAGAACGCATTCGTCTGTTTGTGGATGGCGTCCCACAATGGCTTCAGGGCCTGCTCAAGGCTGAGCTGTTCAGCCTCCACCGAAAATGCCGCTGCTGTTGCCGCGACTGTGGCTTCAAGGCTGCCGAAGGTCAGGTTCGCCTCCGTGGCTAGACGCGTAATGTTTTTGGTCACGGCGGATGGGCGACGCGAGCCGCTGCCGCGGTGGCCACTTCCCGTTGCCAAGCGGTGATGTGGAGTCGGGTTGAATCCAACGCCGCTGTTGGAGGGCGCTGATGAAGTTGCACTTTGCTGCAGGAGCAGCTCATGGCGGAGCTCTAGCACTTCCTTCTGCAATCCATTCACTTGCTCGTGCATGGCCTGGCAAGTGACAACCGCGTCCACGTTATTGGCAACGTCCGTGAGCGCACGAAGCAACCACGGGGGAAGTGCCGTGCCGCTGAGCAGCTCATTGCGTTCGATCGCCTGAACCTGACTGCGCAGCTTGGTGATCACGTCCACGAGGGACTCTTCGTTAATGAGAAGCTCAGGCGCCGATCGCCAGACAAGTCGAGTCGCATTCTCTGTCGCTGCGATGTCCATTACGCGCTATATGTTGGTGATGTTGACTCGTCGCGGTCTTGTGCCAGCGGAGCTATTCCTGGACACAGCTTAGTTTCAAGAGTAAGTTGCCTTTCCATTGATCAACGCAGCCCACTCTACTCGACTCGTCGTTGCGCACGCCTAATAACCATGAATCTGCGCGCTCGAAAGTGTGCCTGAGCAATACGACAAGGATGCCTGGTAGACTCGACACAGTGATATTGAAGGGTATATTTGTGTCCAGCAATTCGTACACATGATGGCATGTCCTTCGTCGAAGAGATAAAGACGCCGATATTTTGTGTAGTCACCACTTGTTTGCCGTCTGCATTTTGTTGTCGCAAATACAGTATTCTCCTCGAAACGTACAATAGGCGAATGAAGTTCGTAACATCAGTGAATTCATCGCAACCTCTTCAGTCTTGTTAGACGTTGGGGCGGCGCATTCATATCTGCTGAAGATGACGAGGAAGATCCTGAAGACGAAGACTCCGCCGTCGTCGCCCCTAACTGAGAGCTGCCATCAATGCGGCGCATTTTCGCCGGCGGAGGGTCGGTGCCATCCCCATCGAGAGTTCGGGAGCGATACTGTTCTTCTACCGAGAACGCCTCTTTCGCCGCACTACCAGCAAAAAAGATTAGGATTCCACTAACCGAGCACCACATGGGGTTACGCACTCAATATCGGCTTGCAACAGTGGAGAATCGATTGTCTGGAGGCGTCCACCAGTTCGCAGCTTGATCGCTGCTTCTACAAGACGTCCGATGCTACAGAGAGCGAAGATGTTAGGATGAGGAGCAACATGTGCTTGACGCATCACCCAGCCTACTTGTGGTATGTGACAAAGTTCATGAACTCCAATGAAGCGCGTGAGCACGATCCAAGCCCGAGCCACTGTCGAAACGGCGATCCGCGGTGGCTCATGAAGTTGACTTTTCGACTCTTCGCGAAGGAATCGTAGATCGACCAGTCCATTTCGCGTGTGCGCTCATCCGCAAACCGTATCCGCTCAAGAAAGGCCTCGTTGAAGACTGCATCAGCCTCAGAAACAGCAAACAGGTCGAGTTCCTCTGCAAGTTCCTCCTCTTCGACAACCTCCAGATCGGGTTCTTGCTGCTTGGTTTCTCCGCGAAACTCTCTCCATCGGCCGTAGTACGCGGCTTCCTCGGAAAAGATCTCGACCAACGTCTGCGTATCCAAATCGTCAACTCCAATCCTATCGAGGCGTGTGAATCTCAACAAAGAAATAGCGTACGCGTAGACAGCCAACGTGGATCTCGCCGTCTTCAGTAATGTCGCTCATGCGCTCACGGAGGTACTCGCCGACTGGTTCAAGACACTACATTGGTCAATCATTCGGTAGAACGTCCAACCCAGCAAACCCACGCACCGATAATTTTGACGTGCTTGACAGTCGTGAGGCATGGCCGCGCGTGGTCTCCAAACGTCGAGAGCATGGCTGCCATCGTCGGAAGCAGCGACTTGTCACTCTTGTCGTTGCCCGGCAGCTCGTCGTGCTTGACGCCGCACACACACTGCGGGTTGTCGTAGAACTCGGCGTCCATGACCTTCCACCGTGTCTTGGCCGCCACGTGGCGTTCCTCCACGTACTGCGCGAGCTGCTGCTGGCCCGCGACGTACGAGCTGTTTGGGTGCGTCAGTGAGCTCTCGGGTGTCGAGCGCAGCGTGCGCTTCTGGAGCATCTGCAGGTACGGGTCCGTGCGGACGGCAGCCGCGACGCGCGCAGGTGGCGGCGGCGGCTCGGCGGCTCTCGCTGGCGCGCCCTCGGCCTCCTTCTTGGCGCGGCGCTCGCGGATGTACTCGAGCATGCGGCGCTTCTGGTCCAGCGGCAGCGACTGCCACGCCGCCGTCTCGGTGTACGGGTACTTCATCTGGATGGCGTGGAAGAGGCGATGCACCTGCTCCAGTAGCGGCAGCCGCGCGAGGTCCTTGAGCCCGAACTCGCTCGCCTCGCTGTCGCTGAAGTCGTCGCCCGACGCCATTTCCGCTCCAGCGCTTTTCGAGGGATGGCAGTTGTTGCCGTCCGTGTCCTGATATGGAGTGGACTTGCCCCAGTTTAGTGTGAGAAACACCATATCTGTCAGCAGTCGACCGAGCAGCTCAAAAAGCGAAGCAACAATGATGAGCGAGGAGTCGGTCGCGGTGGGCGTCAAGAGCCCGCCGCTCGAGCCTGCGGCGCCGGCCCTGGACGAGCCACCTGTGGCCTTCATCTCCGGGAGCATCAGCCTGCCCTCCACCGAGGAGAACACGCTCGACGAGCCTGTTTCCGCGACGATTGTACGTGACTCGACGCCGACTCGCCGTTAACTGTCTGACTCGCAGTTCTCGCTAGCTTCGCGACGTTAAGCTGGTCGCCGGGAAGCTCAAAGTGGTGCTCATGCCCAAGAATACGTCGGACGAGACGCTTAAGGCTCTCCGCGACTGTGAGCGGTGTGCCCTCGCGACCCCGCGGAATCCTTCTCCACTAACTCCGTGCCATGTGCAGGGGATCTTTGGGGTCCACTGATGCTGTGCTTATCGTTATCCATGTGCGTGGCGATGCGGTGTTTCCTCCGTAGTTTGTGGTTAGGCCTAGGCTGACTGTGGATTTCATCGTGCAGCATGCTGAGTATGACCGCTCCAGCGAACCAGTCAGCTATGGTGTTCACTGGCGTCTTCGTGGTGGTCTGGGCCGGCGCTGCGGTCGTCACGATCAACGCACAGCTTCTCGGTAGCACCATGTGAGTGCTTTTGCGTCGCGGTGCTGTGCTCGTGCGGGACTGACGCCGAGTTGTGTCTCGCAGTTCCTTCTTCCAGAGCGTGTGTGTGCTGGGGTACTGTATTTTCCCCCTCAACATCGCCACGCTCGCGCTACTGATCCTGAAAGTCGTGGCCACGCACGTGTTGATGCGTTTCTTGATCGTCGCGGTCGGGTTTGTGTGGTCGACTCGAGGTGAGGGATCTTTGACGCTGGCGCTGAGAAAGAGTAGCAACTGACGAACGGCTGTAGCGTCGGTGGTCTTCATGTCCAAGATGGTGCCGCCCAAGCGGAAAGCGCTCACGGTCTATCCCGTGCTGCTCTTCTACCTCTTCATCTCGTGGATGGTGCTCATCCAGTGAGGCCTCCAATACATTTTCACACAAATTGTCACCATTTTTTCCAAACATCTCTTACGGAAAAGCGCTTTTTTATTCTTTCTGCCGCCCTTCTTGGCTTCGTCCATCGAGTGGATTGGAACATCATGAGCGCAGCCGAGCAACTCAACGAGCTGATTCGCGACCTGGAGACGGACCTGGGCATCGACGCCAACGCGCCAACAAAGCCGCAGAAGAAGACAGAGGAGACCAAGCCCAAGAAGGAGAAGGCGCCCAAGCCCGCCAAGAAGGCCGAGCCCGAGGCCGACCAGCCCGAGATCACCAAGCTCGACATCCGCGTCGGCAAGATCGTCAAAGTCTGGAAGCACGAGACGGCCGACAAGTGAGTCTCTGTGTGTGAATGCGCGTGGTTGGTGGGGCTAATGTGGGGTGGCGTAGACTCTACTGCGAGGAGATCGATGTGGTGAGTGGTTTCTCTGGTGCGCTCAGCTGCGCTCTCGACTCATGCGCTGCCCTTGCGAACAGGGCGAAGACGAGCCGCGCCAGATCGCGAGTGGCCTCGTGTACCACTACTCGCTCGAGGAGATGCAGGATCGCCGCATCCTCGTGCTTTGCAACTTGAAGGCGCGCAACCTCGTCGGCTTCAAGAGCCACGGCATGGTCATGTGCGCGGCCATTCCCATTGGTGTCGGCAAGGAGAAGGTGGCGTTCGTCGACCCTCCGGCAGACGCCAAGATCGGCGAGCGCATCGCCTTTGATGGCCTCACGGGCGAACCGTACACGCCCGCTCAGGTGGAGAAGAAGAAGGTGCTGGTAGCGATTGGCGAGGACATGAAGACCAATGACGTAGGCGTCGCGACTTGGAAAGGCCACGCCTTCCTCACTTCTGCGGGACCGTGCACGGCGCCGGTCTCGAACGCTGTGATTAGATAGACACGGGTGGTTCGCTGAGAGGCGCAAGGAACACAAGAACCACATACTACGCAGTATGAGCCGAGCTCAAGGCAGCTAGTTCAGTGTAGTATGTGGAGATGTACAAACGCCTATACACGACGAGTGACGGTATCTACTTCTGTGATCGAGAGTCAGTTTCGTTTTCGCTTTGCCCGCAAGACTTTGGGGGTCTTCATCTCGAGCGGATCTGTGCTTTTTTCTTTCTCGTCGTCACTCGTCTTTGACTTGCTTTTCTTGGGTGCAGGCTTGCCCTTCTTTTTCTTTGTCTTCTTCTTGAGTGGAAGCTTGACGTCTTCATCTTCATCGCCCACATCATCAAACGAGAGTCTTGTCGCCAGCGCACTTTCTTTAGCGCTCGGAGAGCCCGTGGGGGTAGACGCCGAGTCGAACGCTGCAGCGAGATCTCGCTGCATGTTATCCTCCAAATCTGTCTGCGAGAACCGAGAACCAGCCTTTCGCGTAGCAACAACAGGGGACTTCGCGGTGACGTGCCACTTCTCGCGACGAACACCCTTGTCTGCGGAGAATAACATCGTTGTACTGGCATCGTGCCCTTCTGTGACGTTCTTACGTTCGTCACTGGTAACCTGGCGCTGCTGGATAGGGTGTGCAGGAGTTCCACTCGTGGGTAGGCTCTGTCTGCGGTGGCCTCGGGAGTTGCCAGCAGGCAGCAGCTGAGGAGTCCGCCCTCCTTCCAAAACCTGCAGTGGAGTACGAGGCCCACTGTTAGACGAATTGCCGTTCTTAGTGGGAGTGATCGAGATTCCCCCTCCGAGCGATAAGCGCGCAGGCTGGTTATCACTCTGCTTTTGCTGCTGTAACTCGTACTGGCGCAGGTCATACTCAACCTCCATGGCCATTTGAGGATCTGCGCTGAGAATATCCCTGACCTCTTGTCCGTACAGTTTGAAGAGCTCGCGGATGTAGTGTAGCAAATAACGCATGAGAGGGCTTCTCTTGGATTCCAGCTTGTGCTTGAGACCGATGAGCACCGGGACGATATTCTCCAAGAAATTTTTCTTCGACATTTTTGAAAGTAGCTTTCCTTTCGCCGCTGCCAATTGAGATGCAACACTGGGAGCTTCACCTTCGTTTCCTCCGTCCTCCGCATCTCCATCGTCACCTTCTGTGTCTTCACGACTGGAGGATAGCTTGATGTCGGGAGAGCATAGAATCGCAAACGTGTCTTTCAGAATGGCTTCCGTTCCGAAATCTGTAATCTCGGAGGGGTTGGCGCACAACTTAAGCTTACCATCGCTGACTTCCTCGAGCACCTCAGTGCACAGCTTCATCGAAATCTGAAGCTTTTGCTCGTCACTCATGTTTTGTAATAGGAATTTGTAGAGCTGAGATCGTTTAGGGAAGCGCGCAGACCCTGGAAGTGCAAGTTCCTCGATTCCTTCACGCTCGAATGGCTCAGAGAAGTTGACTTTCCCCTCGAATTTGTTGAAGACGAAAATCATTTCAATGAACTTGTTTGTGAACAAGTGTGGAGCCTTCTGGAGTAGTGGGCCACAGAGAACATGGCGAGCCAGATTTGACAGCTCATCGTCTTGATCAACCACTGCTCGAAGAAAAAAGCGGAGAAGGGATTCACGCCACTTGATGTAGTCTTGTAGGATGAGTTGAGAGAACAGTAATAGTGCATTTCGGCGGATGAGTGGGCTACTGTCCAGGAAGGATAGCGCAATTGTCGGAATGTAGACGTCCACGAGTGCTGTGTAACGGATGCACAAGTCACCTAAGATAAGGAGGATGTTTGACCGGATATCTTGATTTTCGCACGTGCGAAGCTCGCGAATAAACATCGTTATACAGTTCTTCGCAAGGTCTTGGTCTCGAAGGCAAAGCTTTCCAAGAGTAACGAACGCACATACACGAATTGGGATCGGAATCGTCACTGAGGCTGAACCTGTCAAGGCTGCCTTCGTTGGGGTCGAATGTCCATCCCCAACTTGGCTTTGCGTGTTACTGTTGGGTACGATCTCTGGTGGAAGGAAAAGTTGCACGAGAGACTTAACGGTTGATATTGGAAGCAGGGTGACCCCGGACTCTTGTGTTTTCTCTTCATCCTTGCTGAACTCAAGGAGGGTAACTTCACCAATGCTGATCAACTGCTTCTGAAAGAGAGTGGTTTGTTCAAGCACAAGAGTTGGCTCTCCCTCAAAGCACGCTCTTAGATTGACCTCACAAGCAGTGAGAAGTTGCTTACCCCAAGCAAAGCTGATCTCTCGTCCTTTTTCAAGAGAGGGTGCTTTCGATTTGCAGATGCTGTGAAGGGCTAAAACAGCCTCTGAGATAACGTGAAGAGGGATCGAAAACCCATGAAGAGACGCGAGGATGCTATCTGCAATCGTTTTGGCATCTTGGGCATCAATAATTGGCGCCAGTGACGAAATTACTCGAAGAATACGCTTCGATCCTTCCGCAAACTCTGCAGGTAGTTCATCTTCGTGCAGTTTGTTCCAACACTCGACTACGACGCTCCAATTGGCTTCTTCCGTTTGCGCTGCTTCCACTAGCTTACCAGTATGAGCTAGCTCGTCCAACACAATCCAACTGAATCCCCAATACTTTGACTCAGCTTCACCAGTCTGATCGAGTTGCCCCATGCAAATTTTTATCGCGTAAATGGATGCTCTCACGATCTTTTTCACATCGATTTTCGCGTCTTTGATCAGTAGTCGTAGTGCTTTCTGCGCGCACCGTACCATGACTCCATCAAGATGAGCCACTAGCTCCCAAACAGAGCTGATGGATTCGCGTTCATCATTGTTCCTGAAATCGTACCAGCGTGAAATGCGGTCAAAGACCACTCGATTCACAAACTCGAGTGCCGCAGCCTGGACGCTGGGTTCTGGATCCACACACAGTGGAAGCACCCCAAGATTCCACAGCTTCTGTGCATCATCGTCGGACGGGAAGTTTAGAAGCACAGATGACAGGGACTTAACAGCTTGCACCCGAACCAGTAGTGATGCATCTGTGCAACGCGCCTGGATATCGAACAAATCCGGTCGCATCACTGGGTTAATTGAGGAGGGTCGCACCACGATAAGAGCTTCTAGTGCTTGGATGGCTGCTTTTCGCACGAACGTTTTCTCATCATTGAGACCCTCTCTGAACAGCTCTACTAGGTGTTGCATCAACTCCGTTTCATGGATTTCGTCAGCTGATGATGAGTACAAAATTTTCCTTAACGCCGAGCTGATGATAGCCGGATCTGCCGGGTTCATCTCGTTACTGTCAACATCGCTCTCGTCGTTGTTGGGGGCCAATCTTCTCAGTCCAGCAGTAAGGGTCGACGAGATTGCACTAATCGCTTTTGCTCGTACGGTAGATACCTTATCGCGGGATCGGTCTGCCAAAATCTCCAGCAGCGGCCCAACTCCAATAAATCGCTCTAGCTCTTCTGGGACTGATGATGTGGCGTTCCACGTGGTAGGCTCCAAGATCATTTTCCCGCCCAACTCGACAGCAAACTGTCTGTTCTTCGCCTTGACGTTCTTGGAGTAACTCGTCAAGAAGCGAATAAAACGCATCCGGTCGTGTACTTGAAGCTCCGTAGCAGTACAGGTCTGGTACGCGAAAGCAAGCAGTCGTTGTCGCTCCTCAGAGCGGTCCGGTGCGTTTAGACAAACATTTTGAGCAATGCCGAGGTACACAGACGAAATTTGCTCCGCAACATCCTCGCTCGTGTCTTGCTCTGGCTCAGATTGCACGCTGCGAGCAAGTGTTGTCTGCACTAAAGTCACCATCTCCGTTGCGAATTTGTGAAACTTGGTCGCTGTCCGAGCATCCGTGGATGATTCCTGAAAGCACAGACCAGGGATGTAGCAGTGTACGATCACTCGCGCAGTCTGGAAGACATCTCCATGGATGTCGTTGATCAGACCTTCCAGCAAGCATTGTGAGCGAGCTGAAGCCGACGACACCGAGCCACTCTCTGCACTTAATCCTGCGAGCTGGATGTGAATAGCAGTCTCAATAGTTGGGATGATCGACTCCTTCGACGAAGAGAGCGAAATACTCTGCACGAAGTTGACGAGCGTATCGATCATATCAACGCCAGCTCGCACTAGTCGTTTCTGAGTGCCTGCATCCACATCGTGCGCTTCGTCGCCGTCCTGACTGCTTCGCTGATTAGTCTGGGTGCGAGACCCTTTCTTTCTCGGGGTGCGATCCTTCTGGGAATTGCTGGTGCCACGTCGGATAGACGACATGGTCTCGGGGGACGCTACTGCATCGACCCATTTCTTAATGACGTCGAGCACCTGGCGATACACGAACGGCATAAAGAGGCCGTACGCGGCTCCTCCGGGCAGCTGGAGCCACGTAAGATACACTTTCGAGGCCGTGAGGGCCTTGAGTAGTACGTCAACTTTGGTGTTGACGTCCAGGTTCGCATAGCCCTCGCCAATGTTGACGAGGGACTGGAGCATGGCGAAGAGCGCGCGGTAGGCACCGAAGTGGTGAGCGCGCGTGGCCTCTTCCCCCATGATGCGTGCGTTGGCGGCCTCGCCGGTGAGGAAACTCCAGAGCGGTGAGCCATTGGCGTCGTCGCCGCCGCGCGTGCGGTGCTGGAGCAGGAACTTGGTCACGATGCGGTCGAGGTCGAGGAGGCGCTCGAGCGTGGCGGCGTCGACGACGTCGTCGTCCCTCCGTGGCGCCGTGCCGCCCATGTCGAAGACGCTCTGGATAAGTTCCTCTGGAAGGCTCTGCAGCGCGAGCGCTTGCAGCACGCGCACGAGCTCCGTCTCCATGGCTGCTCGATCGTCTCTTGCGCCGAGCGCGGGAAAGCCCAATGAAGAGCATCACTCCTGCCGGGTGTTTGAATGGGGAAATGCAGGGGCCTGTAATAACCCCATCTACAGTACACCCTCAATTCTGTCAAATTTTAGGAAAGATACCCTTTACTAACAGATGAAGCCATATTGCATAGCAAAGGACCACATGAAACGACCACGGGCGTCATGCCCGACAAGAAACCGCCGCTCTCGCCGCCAGCGGCGTTGATGATGGATGCAACCAACCCAAACGAAAAGAGTGGTAAGCCACTGGATGGCGCCACAGATGTGGTGACTCTGGCCGGGCCTCCCGAGGATGCACTGCCGAGTTCAGACCGGAGTCGAACCCAAAACTTCGCTTTCGGGAGGGCGTCCGCCTTCATGGTGCGGCAGGCCGAGCGGTCCCACATGACAGGGCTCTCCCCTATCGAGGAGATGCGGATCGCACAACAAGAACTGCGAGCCAAAGCAGCGTCTCAACTGGTGGGTTCCAGTCTCTTCGTTGACAACCGTGACGGCTAACTTGCGTGACGACTCCAGTCGACAGAACAAACTAGAGTGCAGAACAGCTTCCAAAACCTGATCGCAACCCGTGATGTCATTCGCAAACTAAAGAACAAGTCCAGAGTCCAGGCGAAGCCATCTGACACAATGAACCAACTCAATGAAGATCTCACGAAGGACATGGATGAACTTACACCCGGTAGGAAGGGCACATTGGCACTGTCACAGACTCATTCAAAGTTTACTCCCTTCCCCTCCTTTGATAGCTGAAGCACTTAGTTTCGTGGAAGCTGCCTCCCGAAACGAGAGCGTCATAACTCGCAACAAAAAACAACGGGAAGACTCGACACTGCCCTGGTACCTCATCTCACCGCACGGCAAGTTTCGACTGCGATGGGATATTCTCTCGGTTGCATTGATTTGTTGTGAGTGATGCCCATATCGCTAACAGCTCAGTAGCACTCTGACTTGGTTTTGTTTACTGGAAGACAATGCGCTCAGTATCCCGGTTTGTCACTGTCCCGGCTCATCGAGTGTTGTGTTACTCACGTTGTGTACCCTCACAGTTTCAACTCGCATTTGCCTCGGGGGGCGCCGAGCCTTGGACTAATGCTGTGCAGCGGCTCATCGACGCGTTCTTTATCACTGATATTGTGAGTACATCCTAGTCTGCGGTAGAAAATTCGCTGATGGGAGCTTTTGAGACGCAAAAGGCAGTTAACTTCGCATCCGCGTATGACGAAGGAGGTCGCATTGAAGGTCGAGGTCGAGTGATTGCGTGCAACTACCTCAAGTCGTGGTTCGTTGTCGACTTTGTCTCCGCTTTCCCAATTTACCTTATCCAAGGAAGCTACTCTCGCGTTCCGCAACTTGCCCGCATGATTCGCTTGTTTCGCTTGCTGCGTCTGTTCCGAATGCTGTCCATGGTTCGCATCCTTAATCGACTCGAGTATGCTCTACTCCTGCGCTCAACAGTGAGCAGTCTTTTCAAATTTTTTCTTTTGGTGTGCTTCACGTCTCACTGGATGAGGTAATTCTTGTTTCACGACGTTTCACCGACATCGATAATTTATGTGAGCATCTTTGTGTAGCTGCTGCTTCTACTTGATTTCCGAAGACGATGAGAATGGGTGGGTCCACTCCCTGGGAATTCAAGACGAGAGCACCTACGTGAGATATGTTACCGCTTTTTACTGGTCAATCATGACAATGTGAGTGAAAATGCCACGAGCTCGGGCAAGCGCACTTTGACCTATCTCCGTCAAATCCTCCAGGACGACAGTTGGCTATGGAGATGTCCATCCAACAACCACGTATGAGCGCATCTTCGCCATATTGGCCATGGTCATCGGCGCTTGGATCTTTGCCTATGGCATCACTAACGTTGTGGCTATGGTGTCGAACCTGAACGCATCGGACGCTATGTTCCAGCTCAAGATGGACGAACTGAACGACTACATGCAAACGCGCGAACTCCCCATGCATCTACGATATGAGATCCGTGAATTCTTTTACAACGCTCGAGTTTCTGCGGAGACAAGGCTGTCTAATGAGCCAAAGATTCTCACCGAGCTGTCAGCTTTGTTGCGTTCCAAGATTGCATTTGCTATCAACGATAGCGTGCTAAGCAAGATGCCGTTCTTTGTGGGGGCTGACCACAACTTCTTGATGGAATTGGCGCTGAGTATGCGAATGGTTTGCTTTCCTCCAAACGAGGAGGTCATCCTAGAGGGTGAGATAGGAGAAGAGATGTTCTTCATCTTTCGTGGCGTAGTAGAAGTGTTAAAGGGAGGGGTTCAGCTTGGCCTTCTCGGCCAAAAGCAGTACTTTGGGGAGATGGCGATCCTCAACCAGAGTTGCTTGAGAACTGCAACTGTGCGCACTCTTTGCTTCTGCGAACTGCGGATGCTGACGAGGGAAAAGTTTCTCATTGCGTTGACGCACTACCCAAACATGAAGCAGCGTATCGCCAAGATCGTCGAAAGGCGAGCAAAAGTTAACACGCAGGAAGCGCAGAAGTCATCGCTGCGCCGTGCAAGCTCGTCCTCGCAGCTGGATCGTATCGCCGCGAACCTGGACGAGAAGACAGCAAAGGAGATCGTGACACCAACACCTAAGACCACGATGAGCCGCATTTCACAGCTCAACACGAGCTTTTCTGGGTCGTTCAGGAACATGACTGCCGAGTCTGACATAGAGACTATACAGTCAAAGGTGACCATGATGATCGAAAGGCAGGACAAGCTCGACTTGCTGGTCAAGGATATGGCGAATCGAATCGCCACGCTTTCTAAAAAGCAGAAGGCACGCAGCTCCCTTGCAGGACTGTAATGGATCCGCAGTAAGTTGACTCTAAAATGAGACCCGTTTCATTCGTCTACATGAGGTTATCGCTCTCGTCTGGCACGCGAATCCGAGCGTCAGCCAAGTCTTCGGACACTTGAATTTGACAGCCCAGCCGAGACCTACAGTAATGCGATTCCGTTAGCATCGCAGACCACCGGCTACATTCTGAACATTCCACGTACGTGTCCGTTAGGCCCCAGGCCAAGTCCAGCATATCCTCCTCCTCCTCAGAAATTTCTGGTAGTTTGTCGTACACACCCTTTTCGAATATCAGGTGGCATGTCGAGCACGCCAGCTCGCCACCACATGCCCCTTCGAGCTCAATGTCATTGTCGTGGGCGACGTCCAGTAGTGTCTGTCCTTCGCTTGCTGTCACTACAGTCTCGTTGCCCTCGCCGTCCACGAACGTCAACGAAATCTTGCCAGTCGAGAACGCGCGGTCCTGGGCCAGCGAGCGCGACACCAGCACAGGTGCGGGAAGGTCCGCTTGGCTACGAAAAGGCGCATGCGCGCGCCTTGCGGACTGCGCCAGCACGCGGCGAGCTGCCGAGCGAAGCGCCACCACGGTCATGCCTGCCATTGATCCCCACGTACGTCAACGGATGCTGGCTGCCGGAATGTTCGACGAAAGTCGTATACTACATGTATACTACATGTATACCTGCTATACGTCTCTTGGACCTCTCATGTAAGGTACCTTCTTAAATCATATTGACGGTACTCATGTCACGTGTGGCAGTTGATGCCTGTCAGGAGTCCAGATGTGTGCTTTGAGATGAGGTCTCGTTATTATTTGAGCCCAGAGAACAGAGAACACAGATCGATCGCGTTCGCTGTGAAACCGCTGAGTCAGAGCCGTCTCGGGTCCACGACTGTGCGACCTGGCGAAGGCGATCAGCGTGTGAGCCGGGAAAAAGCCTCTCCGCGAAGCCATGCGTCAGCAGGCGAGGTCTCTGCCAGAGGGGCGATCATGTCAAGACAGCCATCACAAACCGACGACGCTCGGTGTCGAAATCTCGAGATGTGCGGTTTCTACCCTTCCTAACATCACCGATTGACCTCTATAATCGAATAACACCTAACCCTTATCATCTCCAAACACGGCGTTTGCGGAGGCAAGCAGCTTTCCAGAACCTTCACAAACGAATGATCCAGAGCTCCGCACACAGGCGTTCCATCGGGTCCGTAAGTCACTCCGACTGTGCCAGATGCGTTTCCAGCAGACGACGGTATCGGACCGTGACCAGTTCCATCCATTTCCGCCGAGACTAGGAGCCCCGCACTAGAATGGTCCCCCGCCTGGGCCCACTGGCAGCGTTCGCGGCGGCCGCAGCGTGGAGCGCGTCCTGCGCCAATGCCTCGACTAACCAGGGTACGGCAGTCTTCGATTCCGACGCGACTTCGGTCTCTTCCACGAGCGGCAGCGGCGACTCTGATGTGACCGTCAACATGACCCGAAGCGAAATCGCCCAGGTCGACACGGTCTCAGGCTTGCCAATTTGGGTCGACCCCACGACGCCCGAGGACAAACAGTCCTACGTGACGTCTCGAGGCGACGTGTGGGATCTTGTCATGAGCGACGAGTTCGGAGACCCGGCGCGCAACTTCACGCCAGGCGGTGATCATATGTGGACCTCGGTCGAAAAGCCCGACGGTGTGAACGGCGCGCTCGAGTTCTACGCCCACAACATGTCGTACGTCACATGTGAGCGGGCAGCATCTGCCAATGCGACTACCAGCACAAACACCACCGCCGTCTGCTACCTCACTATCGAAGTACAGAACGTGATCTCACGTATCAAGGTGTACAATATGTACTCTCGCCCTCCATCTTTCCAGTGGTCCAAGTTCGTAAGTGAACTATTCTCATCACTGGAGTTGGACTTCTTTATCTCACTCTCGTCGTGGTGAACAGTACTACCGCGCTGCAATGCTCCAGTCATGGAACAAGTTCTGCTTTCAAGGCGGCATGGTAGAAGTCCGTGCCCAGCTTCCTGGTGCTGTGACAGCGAAGTCGAAGAACCCTGACATCGCCGGTGGCCCTAATGCGCGCGCCTCGAATGGTCAGTACTATCCTACGTGGCCAGGCATTTGGATGATGGGAAACTTGGGCCGCGCCATTTTCAGTGGCTCGACCAATCGTATGTGGCCGTTTTCCTACAATGAGTGCAACCCAGACGCTTTCGACCCGGCGAATCAACGCATCAGTGCATGTAACTCAAACCCCGGCCACGGTTTAAACCCAAACCACGGTCGAGGCGCTCCTGAGATCGATCTGCTTGAAGGTGGCGGTGTTGCCATCTCGTCCTCTATCCAGATTGGACCCGGGCTCAAGATGAAGTACCGGCGAATCCCAGCAAACCTGAGCATCCCAAACGAGTACAAAGATTGTGTTTACAACGCAAACTGTCTCACGCCCGGAGCAAACTTGCCGAACGTGCCATCAGCCCTTTATCGAAACCGTCCGAACCAGACCTGGTATAAGGGACTGCGGTACTCGGCGAACAGCTACTGTTCGCAAAGTCAGGATGATATCCAGACCTACGCTCAAATCAAAGCGTCTATTGCCAACATTACGGACGTGAGTTGCACCGTGAAGACGTGTCCTGCCTCCCACGATGTCCAAGCCGACCTATCGTACATCTCGAACGACCAGACGAAGGCACGCTGGGGTATCAATAGCAAGGGCACTTGCGCAGCGATCATGAACAACTACATGGGTTCTTTCTTGTGCGACCCAGACAACACCAACTCGTTGTGCGAAAAGCCGAGAAACGCGACAACGCCGAAGACGAACGTCATGGAGCCGTTCGCGTATCAAATGGACGCCTTATCAGCAAACTGGGGGGTCCACGTTGGCGCTTACACGGATTTCGTCACATATCAAATCGAGTGGGTGATGGGCACCAACGGCTACATTCGATGGATGCTCTTTGGAAATCCGATCTTCGAAATCCCAGCTCAGTCGCTCGTCAACGGCCCTCAAACCACTGATGACCCAAACCCACAGTTGACTTTCCCCGAAGAACCCATGTACCTTATCTTCAACGTCGCTCTTTCGAACCAGTGGGGTGCGATGCCTCCGAACGCCGGTAAATCCGACTGTCGAGGTGATGGCAAAAGTGCGGAGACGAACCGTATCTGTGACAGTTTCCCGATGTACATGAAGATCGACTACATTCGTGTGTATCAGGACAAGTCGGAAAACTCCACAATGGCAATCGGATGTGACCCAAAGACCCACCCCACGCGGCAGTGGATTTTTGACCACCTGGACGAATACCAGGACAACGACAACCTTTATATCGAGGTGGACGGTGGTGCATACTGCCGAAACGATCTCGACTGCATGGTGCCGTACAACAAGACCATAAACTTTCTCACAGGAAACTGCGTCAATTGGCGCTGCAAGTGCAACACCAAATACTGGGGTGGCCCACGGTGCACCACAGCACTACGTATCACGGACTTCTCGACCTCCACCAAAAAGATGCCGTCGTACGGTCCTCCATTTTACCTCTCAATTATCGTCGGCTCGATCTCGCTCGTCTTTACATGTACTATCATCGCAATCTGCACTCAACGCCGCCGACGAAAGGAGGTTGAACTCCAGCAGCGACTTGACAAAATGAAAGCCCAGATTGTGGAGAAAGCAGCGCTGCTGTCTTCCGATTTTGATGAAATCGAACTCGCGCGGAACTCGACGACGACCCCACAGTCCAAGTATCGTCCGCTTAGCGGAAAAGGCGCATAAAATGCCACCCACAATAGCGCTATGACCAGTTGAGACTGTCCCAAATACTACGTAGTGATTTTGTGGTTCTTTGTTCGTCTATGCTAAACAAATGCCGACGACAATTGACAACTCGATTCGCTTAGCAAAAGTGTGGGTCGCCCCGCCCAGAGCACGCGTTCTAGTTTCGGCCCTTTCGGCTCTTCGCCGAGTTAACAATTGCCGATACCATCCTATCACCAGTTCAACCACCGTCAGCGGTCCAACCGAATTGGTCTCACGCGTCGGTTCCACGTACCAGAACATGCCGTAGACGATTTGAAAACCATAGAAAACAGTCTTGGCAATCGACTCCATGCGAGCAGCTCGGAGGTTCTTGAAGCGAAGGATCTCGGTTGGATCCAGCAGATGCTCATTGTTCATCACCCTGAGTAATGAGAAAGATGGAGAAAAATGAGTACCCAGTTGAAGGGATGCTAGAACCCCCATCGTTACACATACCGACGGGCATGCCAAACGGCGATTGGAAGGTTGAGCAAGAAGACCCATGGAGCCCAAGCGACGAGACAGAGGAAGAGGAGGATACCGTGCAAAATCATCTCGGGAACTATCAAAACCACGAGATATCAGCGAAGGCCGTCGCGGGAACCGTGAAGAGCCCAACGTACACACGAGCTTGTTGAGGCGTCGCGCCACATCAGCGGGGTTGAGATGGTCGAGTTCCAGCTCGTCCAGAGTGATGAGCTGCTCACGATAGCGCCATTAAATCCACGACTCTCTGGCCGCATCAGCTGGTGGACATGCACGCACCCAGTATCCGTTGAGGAACGTCAGCGCGACGATGTCGATGAAGCTGAGCACAGCGAGGAAGACCTGCATTGTCTATAAAGCCTGTGGAGTGGTCGCTCAATTTGATCGACTTCGAGTATCCTTGTGATTGGGCAAAGCAACGTTAATATGTCCTTATATAACGCTCTTCATTATAAGTCTGTTTAGGACTTCAATGTAACGTTTGATTGAGTTCGAACAGATAACGGACTTGAATCGGCGCGGAAAGCGACGACGATGGCGGCGCTCACGAGACACTGTACGTGCGTCCTATCTCCGCGACGCTACTGCAAGACTGCGAGCTGACAATGAAGAGAATGGCGCGTTGCTCTGTGGACGTCTAGCGCACTTTCTTGGGCACTCAAGCAGCGTCAACTGCCTTCGCTTCGGTCGAAAATCGGTTCGTAGAGACAAATGTCCAGCGTCAAGAGGACTATCTACGAGCATCTCGTGCTCTCTTCTCAGGGTCAAGTAGCAGCATCCGGAGGTGATGACAATATGGTTAACTTGTGGAGGATGCGCGAGCGCGAGACCAAGAATATCATGGTACGAACCGCAGCTGATACCGGGTGGCGATATGAATGACGCTGAGAGGCACCTTAGAGTCTGTCGGGTCATCAAAGCCCGGTTGAAAGTCTCGTGTTCGATCCAAGCGAGCGCAAGCTCGTTGCTGGATCTAAAGCTGGTTCCATGAAAGCGTTTGATCTCGAGGCCGGCAAGGTCAGCCGGACCCTCAAAGGCCACATGTCGACCTGCACTACCGTCGACTATCACCTCTACGGCGACTATGTGGCGTCTGGATCTCTTGATACCACCGTTAAAGTGTGGGATCTACGGACCAAGAGCTGTATGCAAACGTTCAAGGGCCATAAGAGCGAAGTCACGAAAGTCTGCTTCACGCCAGACGGCAGATGGCTCACTTCCGGTGGACTAGATGGCACTATCAAGATCTGGGATTTAACTGCAGGACGCATGCTGCGAGAGTTCTCTGATCACGGCGGCGCAATCACTTCACTGGAGTTCAACCCAGAGGAGTTTATCTTGGTTTCCGCCTCGATGGACAAGACTATGCGTATTTGGGATGTCCAAGAGTTCTCCCTTATCGGGGTCACACCGACGGACAGCGCCACGGTGAGTACATCATGAAAGGCACTGGACGAAAGGTTCAACCTGACTGGCGCGATTACGGCACTGGGCAGACGACTGCTGTGTGCCACACCATATCCGAACCCCATAGCGGCAAGTACATGATCACTTGTTCTCCGGACGCAGTCCGTGTGTGGTCTTATGAGAACGCCATCGAGGTAAGCAATCATACTTTTGTTGTGTTATCCTTTCGACACATTAATCAAACCGGTGGAGTCAGTGTCATGACAGCATTGCGTGCCATAAACCGAAGGATGTTGGCGTTGGAGAAGTTCAAGCGGATATCACAATGCTTGAGGACATGAAGGTTATGGGAGGAACCATCCAAGATGCGTTCATCTCGATATGGATTCTAGACCTCAATCAAATGCGACCATTTCAGCCAAGCACGCGACCAAGTCGACCTTCCCCAGCAGTGGTGTCCCCACCACCCGTCATGCATCCTCGTGTGACTTCTGATCCGATATCGCAACCGCCCCGCTCGTCACGTGAGCGCCCACCAAGTTCTGATGACCGAAACTCGACCAAGGCGGCAAGGCCTCCAACACCCGGAACGACGCTAACACAGGATCCATTGCCAGTATCAATACACGCACAAGGAACTGGACACCTTAACCATGTCGAAGACCCACGCAAGGGTAACAGTCTTTGCCTCCTTCGCAACGGCCAGGTCGAAATAATGCTTATGCCTTTGTCTGCAGCCCAACGTGAATCAGTCTCTGAATCGCGCCCCATGTCTTCAGCTATTCGGCCGCTTTCATCAAGAGATAAATCAAACGGTACGAGGCTGCTTTGATAGTCGTGTTCTCCTGTTCACAGGGTTGTACTCGTTTGTAGACTCGATCGATAACGCACGCGAAGTGACCACGCCACACGAACCAGTAGGATTTTTTTAGTTTTGGCCTCAGAACTGAAACACTGACTTGCAAAAAGTTGTTGTCGGCACCTCAGGGTATCATAACAACCGATTACATCATGGAGCTACGGTGCGGAATGGATACGTCTGTCAAGACGTTTCGCTCTCGCCAAAAAACGATTCAGGAACTGCTCTCGCTCTGGGAGAAAGGAAAGCTCAACGAAGGATTCCGGTTTCTTGCTCAACTTCCCCAGGGAAAGCGCGAAGCCATCGTGGTGGATGTTTTACGAACGACTGATCTGCAGTCACTGGGGGTTGATCTGGAGGGCTGCTTGCTCCTGCTTCCACTTGTCGTCGAGCTCTTCTCGTCGAAGTTTGAATCCTACCTTGTCATCGCCGTCGATTGTGGCCAGCGCCTATTCAATGCATTCTCCCCCGTCGTCAAAGACGCACGAGACGGACAGCAGTTCCAATCACGAGGGGTCAACCTCGCCGGCGAAGAGCGGTAAGTAGACCATGGCTACTGTTTCTTTCCACTGATCCAACTGATGGCCTTGAAGTTTGCAACGATGTACAGCGTGCGACTCGCTTTTCCGGGAAATGTTCCGCGTCGCGCAGGCTCTGGAGCAGAGCTCCCCGTTTCCGTCCCTCGCCCCCAAGCTCCGAACGCTGTTGCGCAGCATGGCCGACTTCAGCCGATGAGCTGCGTCAAGATAAAGCGGAAGCAACTCATTGGGCATTAGTCAGGAGGCTCAGCGACCATCAGCCAATCCGAACGATCAATAAATATGATCCGATCAGAGTCAGATTTATTCACTCCCAGTTCACTTCGTTCGAGGCTGTGAGAGCCTGCGATGCGGCGCCGCTACGACCGCCGCCGCGCGGGCGCCGCGGCCAAGGCCGCAGCGAAGGCCGAGTCCGCGGCCGCTCCCGACGCGAGCAGCGCCGCTTCCGATGCGCCTGTAGCCCCGAAGCGCCGACTCAACTCGCAGATGAAGCTCCACGTCCACGGTCCCGAGTTCCAGAACGGCGACGAGCTCGTGCTCAACCCTGAGTTCTTCCCGGAGCTCAAGGAGCTCCAGCTTGACAAGTACGTTGTTGAGATCTTCCATGCGACAGACTCTGAGCGCATGCGGGAGGAGATCGCAGTCGAGGCCGCTACGCCGTTCAGCGACGCTGACTGCCTGCAGGCGTACACGCACCTGCTGCTCGATGTACCGTCCAGTGCCGCGACACCACCCAAGGGGAAATGGCAAGTGAGTGTACTCAAAGATACTGCTGCGGCCTTCCAGCTTGCCGCTTTCAACGACGCCACAGTACGTTTCGTGGAGAAGAGCCGTGTTCCGCTCGACTTCGTGGAGATTTCACTCAAGGACCAGTTCTTGTCCCGACGCGATCTGTGGTATTTGAAGCAATCGCTAGTCGGAATGGCGCTTTTCGTGGGTAAAAGTGTGCGTGTGCAAGGAACGAGGTGGCAAGTCATGGATCTTCGAGCGAACGGTGATTCGGTGAGGAGCGGTGTTGTGTCGAGCACCACCAAGTTCGCCTATCGCTCACGCACATCACGGGTGATGTGGCTTGTTCAAATGAGCCCAGAGATGTGGGATATGGCCAACTCAGGGCGATTGTACCTTGAAATATTTCTCCAGGTGGTGCAAAATGTCCTCAACAAATGGATCAAGCACAAAGTGTCTCACAGTCTCACAATCATCCTCTTCGCACGGAGCTACTACCCTGAACTTGATATGCGAGACAGGAGCGTCGGCTACGGACCTCTCTCAACGCCGCCACGATCATTGCACTCAGCAACTGCGAAGCGATCCACGACGGGCCGGGCACTCAATCACGGGACATCTTCTCGCCGATTCAAGAAAGAAGCTGCCACAGATTCGTCCTTCCCGTTTGTGAACAAGAGCAACAATATGTTTGCCATTGGTGTGGATGAAGATGGGCGTCATTACCAAGACTTCTACAAGATTATTGCTTTTGACAGCGTCGTAACTGAAGTACAGCCGCTTTTAGTCCAGCTAAAACAGGAGATGAACGAGTTCCCACATTTGTGTGGATGGCGGGCGCCACAATCGCAACCGCCCCCTCCTGAGGGAGGACTACCAGGTGATGATGAGCGACTACCCGGTTCTTTTCCAAATCGGCGACCCGGAGTGCCATCAAATGCCCGAGATGGGAACCTCCTTGAAGCGGTCAATCTCGTCCTCAACATATTCGAAAAGCATCACATCGATCGCCACTTGGCGCGAAGCGGTCAGAGCGTCGTTTTGATCACTGCTGGCAACGGCATATTCAGAGTCAAGCAGCGCCTAGCAGAAATCACAGAACAGCGCATGATGGATCACGGCATTGGCATAGACATGATCTCGTTATCGACGCCGCCACTACACAAATGCCCCCTCTTCCTCTTCAAACATTCTGAGATGTCGGATTTGACACTACCCACTCGAGTCGACGGCATGGAGCCGATTAACGGGGGAAATGGTCAGGATATTTGCACTTGCGGATCTGCCCAGCAGGCTCAACCCCCAACAACGAGGACAACCCACACAAGGCGGTCAAGAACAGGATCAAATGAGCAAGACGAAAATGGTGCAGAGATCCAGTCGACTGTGGAGCTTATGCAAAGAAAGCAATTGCAAGCTCCACCTCCTCCTGGATCCCAAGGAGGATTGTGCAAGCACTGCCTGGCACGTCTGACGACTAGAAAGCGTTACGAAGTTCCTCTGTGGATCCCGCTTAGCTTCGTGCAGGAGCACATGATGGTGGACCACAAGTGCCCGCTCGATGTTGACATCACGCACAACTGCTCAATCTGTTGCCCACTCGGACGCAAGAAGACCACAGGGTTCGAGCCTTTGCCAATGTGTCGATTGTTTGCCGATATCGCCAACTGGCAGAGCGCTCCTCGAAACTCAAGACCAACCCATACAAACCTTCCAAAACCCCTCGAGCGACTTCTTGACCACTTCCAGGACACGAAGCCATCAGCAATAACTTCCAGCGATCATGGAGACGATAGTGATGACGACTTTATTCATGCGCGGACCTTTAGCAGTGACTTCTCGCTTATGCTGGACAACGATTATCTGTCACTCGGTCGGGACAGCGAACTCGTGCGGGCGCGTGCACCATCCATAGTCTCTCTAGAGGAGGAAGAGTTGGCCATCAAACCGGGAGCGAGCGATGAAGTCCCCAAGATTCGCTCGTTCTCGCCCAAGGACATGCAGAAGTACCGTCGGGAGTTCGAGAGCTACGACGACGCGGTCTTCAGTTTACCGATACCGAGGAAACCCTCTAAACACTCATTAAAGACGAGTGGAAGAGGTGAAGATGACACACAAATCGGAAACGCACGCCTGATGCTTACTCCCCCATTACGGCCAAATGGTGGAGCAAGTAGCCAACACCAGTCGTTGTTACCAAACAAAAAATCCACAGGTAGGAGCACCGGTTTCGCAATTTCACTCCAGCTCACCGGTTGGGTTGAATCTAATGACTTGGTTGTTCAACATCGCACAGGCGAACACAATCGTTGGCGAAGTCCGCAAAATTCGGCCCTGCTTACCACCTCACCAGGCCCCCCAACTCGTATGTCGGTCCATTCAGACGGAAAAATTCGAGCGTTGGAAAGCAGTGGGGAAGGCGGTGAAAATGAAGGAGAAGACACGTCGAGTCCGGAGTTGGGTGTTTCACGAACCCGGACACTTGGCGGATCTCTACCCAATACGTTCCAGCTACTTGCAGCCGGGGAAGGTGCCACGTATGCGAATAGTCCAATCCTCCTACCGCTAGGCGAAGGAGGCTCGAAAGACCCTCTCTTTCACTCTCATGCTTATATTTACAAACAGCTCACAAGCAATCAAAGGCGCTGGAGCCAAGTGCGTCCGAGTGACGGGAAGAATCCCTACCGTCTGGTTCAGAGTGTGCTCAAGTGGAAATCACTTTGCTGTCCAGCATTGCTTCCCCTGACGACTGACTTCATCCCAGGCTCCGAGGAGCTGAAAAAGCACTACACTGAATCTTTCTACAGTGTGACTCTGCCTGAAAGGGACGAGCAGAATGGTGTCACGTTCCGTGATTACCGTGAACTCGTGATGGAAATGGTTGCGCAGCGGTTCTCGCAAGATTTCCAACTGGTAACCATGGAAGCTACCAAAACCTCATCCAGAGCCCATAGTGTGCTCTTCCGGCTGACTATGGGCCACCGCATTCACGAGATCAAGTACAACGAAGAGACCCAGACTGTTGACGTGAAACGATACCTGCAGCGAGCCAGCGCCCAGTCTGACGTCGACATCATGGAATATCGATATTCGTTATGGTCGCCAGTGGCTATCAGCTTTCTGTTTGCCAGTCAAGAGTTTCGCAAGTACCCGCGCCACGAGTACCAATGGAACTACTTGGACCATCTCATTTGTGGCTACAACGACGACATGAATGACGCTATCAGGTACAAACGCATTTTGTTTTCAATTTTGCCACCGCAACTTTCAGGGGACAAGCTTCATGACGAACCGACATTGAAATCCTACACGGAGAAGTGCCGGAAGTTCTTTGATTTTCTCAAGTCGAAGTCTGCAGATGCCGCAATGTTTCCTTCCATCAAGATTTCCAGCGAGTGGCGGGGGAGTGGGATCACTCGGAGTGGTGTAGCCGCGTTCAAGCATGTGAGCCGAGAAAACGTGCGAATGGTGCTTCACGCAAGCGACTCGCCAACCAGTCAAAACTGGCTTGTGACTAGACTGGACACAGAGCTCTCGGCCTCCCAGTGCTTCCACTTGGAAGTTCAGTGGCTCGTATGCCGCAGTGCTTTAGTGGAAGATTTCATTCAGGGCCTCATGCGCCGTGCCAAGCAGCTCGGTCTAGACTTCATGCAAGTTCCAGAGAACGGCGTGTCAAACGACTTGGATCTTCACCCCCTCATTTGCCCCATCTTTTTGCCTCTGAGAGATGCCTCCGAGCAACGGATCGTCGAGGCTGCTCTGGTAGACCAACTCAACTTCTGCTGCGAAGCACTGCACGTGATCCCGCGTGTCCATCTCAACCACGAAGACGAGTACACGATTCTGGATGTGCAACCCGCCAATGAGAGGCCGCGGATCCGCTTCTATAGGCAGTATGTGCACCGTGCCCTAGCTTGCTTCGTTCGCGTGACGCAGACAGGGCTGGTGTGGATCTCCAACCGCAAGTTACAGTGTCGCGACATTCAACCCGTCTATGACGCGATTCGAAGCAAGGTCGAATCAGTACGCGTCGCGAAAGGTGCGATGAAGGATGTTCTTGCTGGTGTCCTCGAGCATGTGGAAGTCGCAGCTGCTCGGCGTCTCAAGCAGATCCACGAAGAGGAGGAGATGAACGAGGAAAGTGCACGCGCAGAGGCAGCGGCACCTGCGACAACTGAAGAAAAGAGAGAAGCGCAGACTGACGGTGATCAGAAGCAGCTCCCCCAAGCTAGTGAGACAGGCGACCACGACTCGATTGTGAAGCCGCCAGTTGGCGATCGCCCCGAGAGTGAGAAGGAGAACCGCGAGGCAGCCGCCAACGCGGAAGGACGCGCGGATGCTCGCGAGACGCCCGCGAGCGCCATCCAGAAGATCGCGCCTGGGGCCGTCGGCGGCGGCGCGCTCCATGGCCATGTGGCGCCACCGCTGCCGCTGTGAAGAGCTCACTTCAACGTATTCCCTCTGTTGAACAATCGAATCCCTCTGTTAAATCATCGATCTGAACTGTTGATCCGGACATCAGCCGGCGCTGAGGTGGGTAGGGGAGCGGCCATGGCTCGCGGTGGCGGTGAGCCACACCTCGGCGTCTGGATCTCTCGCGGCGCCAGCAGATGCGTCGCCTCTCCATATGACTGCGCACGGGGATGCGCGTTCCTTCTTCGCTCTCTCTGTTCTCACTCGTCAACTCGGCCATGAGCACGGAGGCGCCGAACGCGCCGCCCTCGCGCCGCAACAGCTCGCTCTTCCGCCGCGTGTCGGCGCACGCCGTCGGCATGGAGCGCGATTCGCTCTGCCACAAGTCGCACTGGGTGCCCAAGTCGTCTCGCTTGGCGTGCGCCAACTGCAAGCAGGCGTTCGGCGTGTTCAGCGCCAAGCACAACTGTCGCCTCTGCGGCGAGGTCGTCTGCGGCGCATGCTCAACCAAGCGCATCCAGTTCCAGAAGAAGAGCGCGCGCGCGTGCGACGAGTGCGTCAACCACAGCGTCGAGACCATCTCGCGCTTCAACCGCCGGAGCAGCAGCAGCAGTGCCGATCTGCACAGTTACAGCAGCAGCGACGAGGCCGCGCCAAAGCAGGTGCGCTTCGCACCGCGCATGCTCACCAAGCGCAACAGCGATTCGGACGTACACCCCGCCGCCGAGCACAGCGCGCCTTCGGTCCGCCCGCGCGGCCAGAGCCAGCCAGCGATGCCCCGATCGGCCGAGCTGCACGCCTACCGCCCCGTGCCGCGGGTGGAGTCGTGGCGCCTGCAGCTACCATACATAATCGTCTTCTTCCTCATGACCGTCGCCGGCATCACCAACGTGTTGTCTCTCGTTTAACGAGCTTCTCCGTGTCCATGTCTGGGACAGCGATCGAAGCAGTCCATCGTCGTCTTTCTCCAGTGCCAGCAAAAAATAATTCAATTCTATTTTGTATCTGTACCATATCTGTCCCAATACTGGGCTCCGTTAACTCAGTATATCGTACTTAGCCGCGAGCCGGGGGAAAGATTTCGCCTCCACGGTGAAGCAACCAATCTCCTGAGCGATCCACCCGAGTTCTCGCGCGATCCGAGCGGCCATGGAGGAGATCGGACTGAGCCCCTCGCCCATGGACGTCGAGCCGTTGGTGCCCGTGACGATCGTGCGTGCGCCGTGCCTCCTCTGCCTCTCCGAAGATCACTAACGAAGCCTCTGGATGCAGGAGACCAAGGCCGATCTCTACTCCAAGTACAAGTCGCTGGAGCGCCACTTGGAGTTCCTGGACATCCAGGTGAGCGCGCGGCATTGCTAGTGACGGAGCACGAGAGCCGAGACTCATAGCGTGCGCGATGGCAGGAGGGATACATCAAGGACGAGATGAAGAACCTCAAGCGCGAGCTCATCCGCGCCAAGGAGGAGGTCAAGCGCATCCAGTCGGTGCCGCTCGTCATCGGCCAGTTCCTCGAGATGGTCGACGCCAACTACGGCATCGTCGGGTCCACGGCGGGCTCCAACTACTACGTCAGGATACTGAGCACGCTCGACCGCGAGCGCCTCAAGCCCAACTCGTCGGTGGCGCTGCACCGCCACTCGCACGCCGTGGTCGACGTGCTGCCGCCCGAGTCCGACTCGAGCATCCAAATGATGCAAATGTCGGAGCGTCCGGACGTCTCGTACTCGGACATCGGTGGCATGGACGTCCAGAAGCAGGAAGTGCGTGAGGCCGTTGAGCTGCCGCTGACCCACTTCGATCTCTACAAGCAGATCGGTGTGGACCCTCCGCGTGGCGTGCTCATGTACGGGCCGCCTGGCACGGGCAAGACGATGCTGGCCAAGGCCGTCGCGAACGCGACCACGGCCTCCTTCATCCGCGTCGTCGGGTCCGAGTTTGTGCAGAAGTACTTGGGAGAAGGCCCGCGTATGGTGCGCGACGTGTTCCGCCTCGCGAAGGAGAACTCGCCGTCGATCGTCTTCATCGATGAGGTCGACGCGATCGCCACAAAGCGTTTCGACGCGCAGACGGGAGCCGATCGCGAGGTGCAGCGTATTCTGCTGGAACTGCTGAACCAGATGGACGGCTTCGACCAAACCACGAACGTCAAGGTCATTATGGCCACCAACCGCGCCGACACACTCGACCCTGCGCTGCTGCGACCGGGCCGACTGGACCGCAAGATCGAGTTCCCGCTGCCCGACCGTCGCCAGAAGCGCCTCATCTACCAGGCGTGTACCTCTCACATGAACTTGAGCGACGAGGTGGACCTCGAGGTGCGTACACGCCCGAGTGATATTGACCCTGTAAGAACGTTGCTAACTCCCACCGATGCTTGTAGGATTTTGTGAACCGACCCGAGAAAATCAGTTCGGCCGACATCGCGTCGATTTGCCAGGAGGCCGGACTCCAGGCCGTTCGGAAGAACCGCTACGTGGTGCTGCCCAAGGACTTCGAGAAGGGCTACAAGAACGCGATCAAGCGGGCCGACACGACCTTCGAATTCTACCACTAGGCGTCTCCACACGAGCGAATGGATAAGGTTGAAACGTGTCTCTTTCCTGTTATCTCGAGCTGTTTGATCCGAAAGGTCGCAGCAGCTTCTCCTGCTGCGAGGGTTCTTTTTCTCTCCTTTCCCCCCTCCCCAGCGTCGCCGATCTACTTTCTCCCGCAGCCATGGCGAAGCCAACCTCGTCGTGGCTCAGGTACGTGCGTCTGCTCAACCTACTCACGGCGCTTGTCCAGCTACTTGCGGGCGTCGGAAGCCTCACCGAAATATTCTCACTTGACATTCCCGCCACCTTCATCGCCGTCTACGTCATGCTCTTCGCGCTGTTGCTGCTCGCCTTTGAGTGCCGCTTCGCTTCCTCGGACACGTTCCTGCGCACCAGCTTCGGCTTCCTGTACTCGCTGCGTGGGCTCGGCGCCTACCTCCTCTTCACTGGTCTTCTCGACTTCGGCATGGCCGGTGGAGTCTTCGGGTACATCGCTGGCGCTTCGGCGTGCTTTACGGCGTTCGTCTTGCTTTCCACGAGTCTCTGCACGAGCGTGTCGCCTGCCATCGACGGGTCGTTCATCAGCTCAGCCTCGGACCGCCTTCCGACGTACGGCTCCAGCTCATTCGCGTCTCCGCCGACCGCGTCGAAGCCCACGCCGGCAACTGTCGGCGTTCCGCAGACCGTGGCGTCGCCGGAAGTAGCCGCAGGCAAGAAGAAGGGCAAGGGCAAGAAATGAGAGAGAGAGAGGGAGAGAGAAAGAGAGAGAGAGATGCACAGAATGGAATAAATTCACTTGAACTCCTTCGCCTCCGAGACTGGCACCTGACGACGCCGTGTGCGGATCTCATCCTGCGGAGACGCCCGTTCGTCAGTCTCATCGTTCACTCTCGACGTCCCTCGCTGCCCCCACGTACGCGGACGAGCTGAAGCTTCTCTTGAAGTTCCAGCTCGTACTGCTGGAGCTCGTGTCCGTCGAGAAGCGGGAGCGAGCGCGACAGGAGCTTGTCGTGGAGCCAGTGACCGTGTCTGCAGTGTCAGCCGAAGGCGAATGAACGAGGACGACCCCGGCGCGAGCTCTCCAGCAATGCGTACCTGACGGCCAGAGCCTCGACGAGCGGTAGGACATGTGAGTGGACGAGCTGCTGAGCATGCTCCACGCCTGGCT
Organism: Pythium scleroteichum; assembly: GCA_023335855.1. Lineage (NCBI taxonomy): Eukaryota > Oomycota > Peronosporomycetes > Pythiales > Pythiaceae > Pythium > Pythium scleroteichum. Next base: position 63,513 of record JAADVR010000006.1, on the reverse strand, counting down.
CGATGAAGCCGTGGTACAGGACGTGGGGGATCTGCAAGACACGACCGAGTCAGGGCTGTGAGTCATCACCGGCTTCGTCGAGATCTCTGTGCCTTTGCGCTGGGCGTGAGCACGAGCGCGAGCGTCGCGCACTTGAAGAGGTAGTAGAAAGGGATCCTTCAAAAGGAATCAGCAACTCGTTTTTTGGTCTGGTTGCGACTCAGAACGCACCACGAGACCAAGATCTCCATGTACTCTTCGAAGACCGCGAGCGAGCCGAGCACGAGCCTGCCACACGGGACGCCCTCGTCACCTCGTCGATCCCACCCCGCCGGCACCGTGCAGACACTCACCAGAACTCGAGGATCCGCGAGAGCGCGGCTGTGTCGACCCCTTTCTCGGCGCGCGAAAGCACTTTGAGCGACTCGTACGCGCCCGAGAACATGCTCAGGCACCTGCAGAGGCTGTTAGTGAGGAGCAGCCACCCCATCGGAGACAGGAGGCACGCACGTGAGCCCTTCGCTGAGGAGGTAGAACGACATGGCCTACCGATCGGGTCAGTTGCCGAGTGGTTCGAATGGCGCCGAGGCTTCTGCGCACTAAAGATAGGGACGACGCGCCAGGATCCTGTTCCGGCCGCACTGACAAGATCGCGATGCGAGGCAGCGACGCCAAGCCGCGTCGGGAAGAAGCCCCCAGCGCAAGCACTCGTCTCCGCGGTGTCGACCTCGTCGAGCAGATCGCGACCGACACGACGATCCAGAAGCAGCGATGGGTCGAGTGCGTTCCTGCCTCGCTGCGACGGGTGCACGGAGCGCGAGACTAATTGTGTGTCGTCCGCAGGGTCTACTACCGTCTCTGGGAACGCAAGTGAGTCTTCCGTGTCTCTCCTCTCTCTGCCGTTTCCCGTGTCATCGGTCGCTGTGTCCTGCAGAGCCAAAGTGGACGTCGCTGACTCGATTGTGATCGAGGACGGCGTCCTCCGCGACTGGTTCTTCACGTCGTCGGCTACTGGCGTGAGTGTAGCTGCACGGACCGCCGACAGGTGCCTCGGGTTCCTCACACAGCGGCGTGCGTGGCGCAGGAGGTCCGGCGCAAGGCCCAGGCGCACGTCAACGCTATCGCCATCAAGAAGCACTTCGTCCGCACAGGCGACAGCGCGACCATCGTCCGGCAGATCGCGCTGCTGCTCCACGTACGTCGCTGGCTCCGCGACTCTGTGAGTGGCGCTGACGGCACAACGTCTGTGGCAGGAAGACGCAGGTGGCAACGTGGTCTACTCGGTCTTGAACGATCTCGACTTCAACATCGCGCTCGGCCAGCCGGCGTCCCCGCCGTGGACTGGCAGCTTCCTCCTGCAGCCGTTCCTCCCGACGACCCAGCAGCACGCGCAACACTCGGGCGTGTACGTGGGGAAGTTCAGCGCCTCCACGACGACCTCGGTCCGCGTCCTCCGCTCCGAGAGCTGCTTCTACGACCTCCGACGCTGTGGAGACGACTCGCAGCGTCTCTTGCGGCGTGCCGCGCAGGCCACGACGAAGCCGGACAGGCACTGTCCGCCGGTCGTGTCTCGCGCCGTCGAAGAGCTCATCAGGGCCGAGACGCACAAGATCGTGGGCGAAACCGAAGCCGCCGCGCCGCACGACTCGGTGCGCCAACTTCACGCCGAGTTCCAAATCACCCGCAGCCACCGACTGGTTCTCGTGCGAGTCGCTCGCATCGTCTTCGCGTCTGATCTCAAGCGCGTCCGTCGCGTCGGTGGGTCGCCACGGCGGACGAGGCCTTTGGTGAGGAGCTGCATCCTTGGTAGGAGGAAGAGGGCTGTTCTCATGTTCGTGGTATCCACAGAGCGGCGCGATGCAGACGCGATGTGCAGGCAGCCGCTTCTGCCACCGCAAAGCCGTCGCCACGGGCGAGATCAACAAGACCAGCGCGGCGCTCAAATCCAAGGCGAGCGACCTGCAGCAGATCACGCGCAGGGTGAGCGAGACCAGAGCCGGTGGCGAGGGCTTGAGGGCTCGAGGGCTCACTGTGTACTGAGACCACGTAGTCGCTGCAGCTATGCGAGGAGGAGTCGGCCTTCCTGGACAAGTTCGGCGCCCACGCCGAGGCGCGTCTCGACTCGGTCGTGGCCCGCGGAGACGCGGCGGCGGATGCGTACGAGGCCTTCAAGCGCGTGCTGCAGCGGCGGATGTTCATGCTGCGGAGTACGCTGTGGAATCCGGACTCGGACTCGTTTGGGGCCAAGCCGCGTGAGTTGTGGCGGTGTTGGAAGGGGTCTCCGTGGACGACTGACCGTGGCTATGCGTGGCAGTGGCGTGGGAGGATGAGAAGAGCAAGCAGCCGCAGCAGTACGAGATGGTGCGTGTGTGCCACCCGTGCTACCTGATCTACCACGCCATGGACGCCGAGCGCTTCCAGGCCACCAAGAGCACGGTCAAGGCGGCCGTGCGACGCCTCACGATGCTCCACAACGCCAAGCTGCTGGGCGCCAAGCGCGCGGCGTGGCAGGCGGACGACCGCGAGTCTTCCTGATCACCCACCGACGTGGATCTTGACCTTGGCGACGAAGCGCACGTCGGGCATCACGTCTTCGTCGCGGCGCTTGAAGCAGAGACACACCGTGGCGAGCAGGAACACGGCCTGTTTCAACAGCGAGCGAGTATCACGCGTGAGCGGCGCGTGGCCAGAGTCCCCTACGAGCCCACACGCACGCACCGGGAAGAGCAGGAACACGAGCGCCGCCGTGCCGATCGCCGCGACCTGGGTCGTGAGCGTTCGGAAGACGAACGCGCCGCAGCCCCGGGAGGTGGACGCCACGGGGTTCAGGCCGCAGGCGCCGTACGGCAGGTCGTAGTCGCACCGTGCGTTGGTCTTGCACTCCTTGGTCGGCGGGTACGAGAAGGACCCTCGCGCCTCGCACAGGCGGCGCTGCGAGAGCACGGCAGGCTTGGGGTGCGCGGCGGGGAACGGCCTCGAGTCGTTGACGCAGTGGAGGGGCAGCGCGTTGCCGCAGCAGAAGTTCTCCTTCTGCAGGGTGAGCACCATGGCGCGGTAGCCGCCGTCGGCGACGCTCTTGGTATAGTACGACTGCCAGACGAGCGACATGCCTGCGAACGTGTCGCTGCGGAAAAAGGCCTCGCACTGGCGCTGCGACGCGAGCGGCTTGTGCTCGTAGCCGCCGACGGTCAGGCAGCTCAGCTGCACGTCGTGCGAGTACGCGGACGCCGTGCGGCTGAGCGCGATGCTGCCGAAGAGCAGCTGGAAGAAGACGAGAGCGGCGAGCAGCACGAGGTTCTGCGAGACGCGGGGCGTGAGCCAAGTCGTCATGGCGGACCGAGCAGGCCGAGCTTTCTTACCAGCAGCAGGAGGGACTTGTTGAGCGACCGCGCACTGTAGTACCCGAGCACGGCGGCGACCACGTAGACGAGCCCCACGAAGATGAGTCCGCCGCCGGCGTTCTTGACGTCGTAGCCCAGCAGCTGGTGGTAGTGCTGGTTCGACACGAGCAGCGCGCCGAGCACGACGAGCACGATCGTCTGGATCTACAGCGAGCGGGTCAGCGACGCAGGCGACGGCGGTCGCGTCCACGCAGCTTACGACGCTGAAGCACGCGGCGCCCGCGAGCGCCTGGACGAGGCTCTCCTTCGAGAAGCACCCCATGGCCGCGCAGTCGAGAGAGCGAGTCTCCTGGCGTCGCTATACATGGCCAGCCCGTCTATTTGAGTGAAGCACCGGCCGAGAAAACGTCTCTCGACGCGACCGAGCCATGGCGTCGTCGCCCGAGCGCCCTTCGACGTGGCGACTGCTCTTCGGCGGCAACAAGAGCCACCGCGGCACGGAGCCCCGCGACGGCGACCGCCGATCCGCCAACCAGGACGAGAGCGAGAGCGATGTGGCCGCGCGCTTGCTCCACACGCTCTCGGACCGAGCGAGGCAGTCGGCACCGGAGGACGCGATCGGTCGGGAGTGCTGCGAAGAGCTGCTGGGCGGCCACAACGAGTTCGCACCGCAGCTACTGCGTCGCGGTCTGGCTGGTGCACCTGCAGCCACGTCGGCGGAGAGCGCCGAGCAGCAGCGAGCTCGCGACATCATCTCCGCGCGCATGGCGGTCGACCAACGCGCGGACGCGATTCGCAGAGCGAAGACGCAAGGGCAGCGCCGACGCGACGACGCCGAGGCGCGAGCAGCGCCACGGCCGCGAGCGGACCCAGCGGAGCGTCTGCAGAAGCTGCGCGCGATCCAGACGCGGCGAGACGAGCAGGAGAAGACAAGGCGAGAGGCCAACGCGCGACAGGAGCACAAGGCCAGTCGCGCGACCAAGAGCGAGCCGAGGGCGCCCGAGCCACGCCAGCGAGCGGCTCGAAGCAACCAGGACGAGACGCCCGACCAAGCGGCCCTCGCGCGGGAGTACCAGGCGCTGGAGGCCAAGCTGCGCCGGCTCAAGGCCGAGAACCAGCGCGCGGCGGAGCTGGAGGAGCGGATGCTCGCGAGCAAGCAGGTGCTGCGCATCCAGAAGCGCGTGTGGGCGATCTGGCGCGAGCGCGTGGCGCGCCGTCGCCGCGAGGAGGCGAGTGTCACGTGCAGGTACGAGTGGCGGCGTCTGCAGCGGTTCTGGGCCGCGTGGCGGCGCGTGGTGAGCGCGGCCAAGCGAGAGCGCGTCGCGGCGCGAGTGCAGACGCAGCTGATCCGCGAGAAGCAGCTCGCTGATCGAGCCGAGACGTTCAGCCGCGCCAAGCAGCTCCTGCGGTGGTTCCACCGCTGGCTCGCGGCGACCAACGTGTCGCGCGAGGCCAGGGCGGCAGATCGCGAGGCGCAGCAACGGCGCGAGAGAGCCCAGCGGCTCGTGGAGCGGCTCGCCAAGACGCACGGCTCGCACGTCCCCCCGCAGCAGCAACGCGAGCCAACTGCTCAGCACAGCCCTAGCCACGCGGGCACTCCAGTCCTCACAGAGCGGCCTCGCCCGCAGAGGAAAGCGGCGTGGGCCGTCCAAGCACGGCCCGTGCGGGCAGAAGCCAAGCCCAAGCCGGTCCCGTCGCCCGACGCGTTCTACGCGTCCATGCAGGAGCGCGCCCAGCGGCGCAAGGCGCAGCGCGAGCAGCTCCGGCTGCGGTACGAGCAGCAGGAGCGCGACAAGCGCGAGGCGCTCGCGAGACAGGTGGCCGATCGCGAGGCGCTGCTGGAGCAGCAGAAGCACGAGGAGCGCGAGCGGTTCCGCGAGCAGCGACGGGCGCAGGCGCGACTCGCGCGCGAGAAGGCCGAGCGGCGCGAGGTCGAGGCCATCCAGCTGCAGAGCGCGAGGCTGCACGACCGCCTGCGGCTGCTCTTCCACTACGCCTGGAAGCCGTGGCAGCAGCGCTGGCTCGCGCGTCGGCGCGTCGCTCGCACCGCCGACCAGTGGCACGCGCTGCGCCTCGCCCATCGCTCGTGGACCGCCTGGCGGAGCTTCGTCGAGAGCCGACTGGCGCAGCGGCGACGGCTCGCGCAGGCACGGCTCCAAGCCGCCGACGAGCACCACCGGCAGACGCTGCTGCGCTCGACGCTGATGCGCTGGCGACTGGCGAGACAGGCGACGCAGCGCAAGTCGCTCGCGCTCGAGCGGCAGGCGCAGTGGAACGCGGCGCGGCGCGCGTGGACGACGTGGCGCCGCGCGCTGGCAGTGGCGCGGGGCCGCGAGCAGCAGCAGGTGCGCCGCGCGCGGGGCCGCGTGGAGCGACGGCGCCTCAGCGCTGTGCTCTCGGGCTGGCGCGGCGTCGCGGCCCAGAGCAAGCGCGAGCGGGTGCGCCAGGCCGAGAAAGACGAGCTCTGGAAGAAAGCGAGACTGTGGCTAGACGGCTAGCGAAACGAACGATAGATCCATTGCATTAGCTTCGAACCCCTGTGTTTGTTCCAGTGCACATGTACAGTGGCCAAGTGTCGAGGCCGCGGCGAGCGGCTCAGCTGTCTGTCAGCTCCGCCTCGCTGGGCGGACGGGGCGTCGTTATCCCTCGGCTCGATTTCCCATCCCGCAGGATTTCCGGAAAGAGCGTCATCACACGACAGGCCCCAGACACTCGCCGCCGACAGACGGCGAGAAGCCTCGCGGTGACCTCCTCCCTCTCCCCCTCCTGACGCAGGGGGAAAGGGAACTTAACCTCAGCAGCCACCGGCGGCGGCGCTGACTCCGCTGCTCTTGGTCACCTCGAGCGTCGTGAACACCTCGGCGGTCGTCGGGTGGATGCCCACGACATTCACCATTTGGTCGTACGTGAAGCCGAGCTTCATGGCCAGCCCCATGGCCTGCGTGACCTCGCCGGCGTTCGGGCCGAGGTAGTGGAAGCCCACGACGAACTTGTCGCGCGTCTTGTCACAGATCACCTTGACGTAGCAAGTGGCCGCCGCCACGCGGTCCTCCGAGAGCGACCACTCGAGCGGCATGAAGCTCTGGTGGTAGATCTCCAGGTTCTCTTCACCGTACTTTTGCTTCGAGTCTTCTTCCGAGAGACCGCAGCAGCCGTACTCGATGGGCGTGAACACCGCCGTACAGATCTTGTCGTAGTCCATCAGAGTAGTCTCATTGTTGTAGAGACGGCGCGCCAACAGTCGGCCGGCCTGGATGGCCACGGGCGTGAGCTCCGGCGCGTCAATGACGTCGCCGATCGCGAAGATGTTGGGCGTCGAGGTCTGCTCGTTCGTCTGCGCGATACGGCCCGACTTGGGGTTGAGCTGCACGCCCGCCTTCTCCAAGTTGAGCTTGCTCACATCCGGGTCGCGACCCGTGGCGTTGAGCACCGTGTCGAACTCCTCCTCGACCTCGTCGCCCTCGGGCGAGTTCCACTTGACCAGCAGCTTGCCGCTCTCGAGCTTCTCGATCGACTTGGGCACGACGCCGCGGATAAACTCGATCTTGCTCTCGTCTTGCATGAAGTCGCCGATGCGGTTGGCCATGTCTTGGTCGAAGCCGCGCAGCAAGATGGAGCGCACCATGATCTTGACGTCGTAGCCCATGCCCTTGAGGAAGCCCGCACACTCGAGCGCAACGTACGAGGCGCCCACCACGAGCGTCTTGCCGGGCTCCGTCTTGCGCCAGAAAATGTCGTCACTCGAGATGGCGAGCTCGCCGCCAGGACACGCGAGCGCGCGCGGACGGCCGCCGACGGCGATCACGACATGGCGCGTCGTAACGGCCTTGGCGCCTTTCTTGTGGTGCCACAGCTCGATCGTGTGGTTGTCCACAAAACTGCCGAGAAAGTTCTCGTATTTGACCTTCTTGTCGCGCAACTCGACCTTGTACTTGAAGTTGATGCCCTTGATGTAGTTGTTGACCGACTCCACGAGCTGCGTCCACGTGAAGCTCTGCTCGCCGATGCCCCAGCCGAAGGACTTGGAGTCCTTGTGCATGGTCTCGCCGATGAGCGCGCTCTGGTGCATCAGCTTCTTCGGGATGCAGCCGACGTTGACGCACGTGCCTCCGAGGCCCCACGTCGTGCCGAGCGGCGACGGCTTGACGTAGTCCAGCACCATGACTTTCTTTCCGTACTTGGCTGCCTCTTTCGAGCACGCCAGACCGCCCGAGCCGCCACCGATGACAACCAGATCGTAGTCGTACTTCTTCTCCTCGTCGAGCACCACCGGCACCATCGACGGCGACGCGCTCGCGCCCACCGACGGTCGCGCCGCCACGCCCGAGCGGAAGTGCGCGAGCGTCGCGTCGCAGCCTCCGACGAAGCCGTGGGCGTTCGACCAGACGAACGGCGACGACGTGTGCGTCACCGCCGGCGACTCGGCGCCGAAGACCTGCGCGAACGCCGCGTTGGACTCGGCGAGCCAGGCCTTGAACGCGTCGCGGCTCTCGAACTCGACGGGCACGACGGCCACGGCGTCTCCGTAGAGCATCTGCATGGCCTGCGCCACGTCGCGCGCCTTGGCGTACCAAGGACACGTGGCCCAGCCGGCGACGTAGTACGTCGTCGGCGCGCCACCCGCGGGCGGCTCCACGCTCCGCGCGAGACTAGCCAGAGCAAGAGGCTACGTTAGGGGTACGCGTCCGTCGCCCATCGCCATTCGCGTGCACGTACTCGACAGGCGTCGCCATGGCGCGCACCTTCGGCTTCTCGCGGAATGAGCTCTTCGTCGACAGGGGAAGGTCGGACGGTTCAGGGTTACGCCGAACCGTAACCGGTCAAATACCTCTGTTGTCTGCTAGTCTTTAACGGAGGGGAAACTTCCAGGCCGCCTTCCAGAGCCCCAGAAGCTCCATGACGTCCGAGCTCAAGCCGCTCTACAAGAAGCTGCTGCGGCTGGCCAAGTCGCTGCCCGACGCGGCCAAGCGCGAGGCCACGCTGCAGCAGATCCGCGCCGAGTTCCGCGCGCACGGCGACCTCTCGGACCCTACAGCGTGCGTCACGCCCGCGCGTCGCTGCCCTTGGCTTCCTCTCACGTGGCTCCTGTGTCCGCAGCGTCGCGGCGCTCGTGCAGCGCGCGCAGGCCAAGATCGGCTACCTCAAGATCGTCACGCCGCGCGCCACCAACGGTACTGTCTCTATTTCCATTTATGAAGAGTCGGCCGCTCACCCATTGGCTTGCAGACGCTGGCGTCAAGAGCTTCGTGTACATGAACGGCAAGCGCGTGGACGGAAGCGAGGCGCTGGCGAAAGAGGACGGGGCGCGCTACAAGGTCGCCGACTACGACAGCCAGATGCGGCGCCACACGCAGCTTCTTCGGCGCCAGCACTTTATGGATCGCAAGTAATAGACGTTTCCTTAGGCACGCCTGACGGCCGCGTCGGCTTTCTTGGTCTGCACCTGCACGCGGTCGTTGATGTGAGCGAGCTGGTCTCCCACACGCTCGATCTGGGCCGTGCCGCGCACAGCCTCTTCGTTCAGCAGCGTCGCCTGGGTCTCCAGGTCACCCAGCAGCGCTACGAGCTGCTCGATGTCCCTCATGTCCGAACTCGCCGCCATCGTCGCAACGCCGCCGGTCGACAGCACCTCCGCCCGCGTGGCGTCGCTAAGTACCGACTGTTTCGCTGGCGACTTGGCGGGGCTGGACGCTGGCGGTTTGTCGCGCGAGTCGTTGGAGAAGAAGCGCAGCATGGGCCGCTTCATGTGGCTCAGCAGTTTATCGCCAAAGTCGAGGTCTCCCTCCACGTGGCGCAGCTCGCCTTCGATCTGGTCGAGTTTTTCTAGTCGGATCCACGTCAGAGACAGCAGCAGTCTCCACTCTGCCCACGCACGCACCTCCTTGAACGACGATTTCCTGACAGGCCTCTCGGCCGATGAGCTTGGCGCTCTCGATCTCCTGGATCGCCTGCTTGAGCATCTCTTCTTTCGTCGCCACCAGCTTCTTCATCTGCTTCTGCGGCGATGTCGCCGGCGAAAACCCGAAGAGCGACTTGGTCGCTGCCGAGTCTGGTGCTTACGTGGTTACGGGTTCCGTCCGTCGGGGCAAGGCCGAAAACAAAGACACCCACCTGACTGGCCGTTGCGCGTGAGCTTCTTGGCGGCCGCGAGCGCGTTCTGGCAGACGTCGAGCCACTTGTTGAGATCTGCGAGCGCGTCCACAAAGACGTCGAGCTCGACGTAGCCCTTGCGTGGCGCATGGCCGACCATCTTGAAGCCGAAGGGCTTCTCCTGCGCGCCAAGCACGCCCACGAAGTACTCGTGCTTCTCGACACTCGACAGGTAGAAGCTGCCCTTGGGCACGGCGCCCGGCGCCCGCGCGGCCTCTTTGCTGTCATAGTAGGCGACCGAGAGGTCAGCGCCGTTGAGGACAAGGTACCGCACGCGCCAGGACTTGCGGAAGTGGCCGCGCTTGGTCACGTAGCCTTCACACGACGTGGCCACGGGAAGCGCCTCGCCTGACGTCGTCGGATGGCTCGTGGCGCCGAGCGGGAGGTGCAAGATGTTCATGACAGGCAGCGGAGTGGCCTGCTGGGAGAGTGTCGGCAACCCGAACTATTTCAGGTTTGGCCATTGACTCGCCGAGAATAGCTGCGTGGATCCAGAGCCGAGGAGATCACGCTAAATGCAGCAGCACCCAGCTCGCTATTTATCGCGGTCGAGGCCACCGAGCGAGCATTCTGGAAGCGACCCAATGGAGCTCTTGCAGCACAAGCACCACGTGGAAGACGTCGGTCGCATCTTGCTCCAGACGCAGGACCAGCTCCGCCAACTGCGCGAACAGCTCACGGCCCAGAGCACCAGCGGCGGCGGAGGCAACAACAATGCGAGTGCAGAGATCGAGGAGATCCTGCAGCGAGCAGAGGACGAGCTGCGCACGAAGGCCGAGCTCGTGCTCCACAACCACGTCAACAGTGGACTGGCCAGCCCCACTCGGGCCGGAGAAGGTGACCACCTCCCCCTCCCGTCTCTTCGCAAACCGTACGGCTCACCGAGCGGCCGCAGGCGTCGCCGTCGTGCGCCGGCGGATCCATCGAGCGACTCGTCGGACGCGTTCGATCTCGACTTCTTCCGCCACCGCTTCCGGACTGTCCCCGAGCGCAGCGAGTCGCCTGTGGGGCCACCGCGTCGTGGCGGCGGACTCGTTCCGGCTCACCGCAACGGCAAAGTGGCCACCCACAAGACCACCACGCACGCACGGATGCTGCCGTACCTCAACAAGTACGACGCGGCGGCGCCCCGGCCAGTGCTCTCGCCCGCCGACGCCAAGCAGGGCGTGCTGAGTTTGATCAACCGAGGGTTTCTGCCGCCCGACGTCGACCTCACGCCAGCATTCCAGAGCATGTCTTCCGCCGAGACTCGCGCCGGCGGCGTGATCCAGAACGAGTCGGTGAAGCTCCACCGCCGCGAGGAGCAGCCCGTGCGTGCCGTGCCGTACTCGAACCCGACCAACTTCAATCTCGCCAACCTCAAGTTCGACATGGCGGCGGCGTCGACAAGCAGCACGCAACGCGGCGCCGAGACGGTCGCCCTGCCGTCCTCGGCTGGCTCTCCTCAGCGCACGCTTAACACCGTCACGATCAACTTTCCCGGAGAGAGAAGCCCCCATCCGAAGCCGCTGGGGGCGGAGTCGTCGCGCTACGAAGACGAAGTCGACAGCTCGGATGCTGATGCGGCCAGCGGCAGTGGGCCACCTGCCGACGGTAAGGGCGAAAGCGACGCCAACTCGACCGAGGATCTGCGCCGGAACGTGGAGAAGATCCGGGGCTACAACGAACTGCTGGACACGTACAGCCTGCACCAGTTCATCATCCACAAGGGCCGTGCGATGCGCGAGACGCCCGAGTTCCAGTCGTTCAAGCGCGTCGGCCAGGAGATCTGGGGCAGCATCGACGAGGTGATTCGTGCGCTCGAGAGCCTCCTCACGCGCTACTTCGTGCCGCTCGCTTACATCGACGGCCAGCGGCTCATGGCCGTCGCGTCCATGGGGATGGTCTCGTTCGCGGCGTCCGAGTTGCTCACGTGCATCGTGAACGAAGACCAGGTGGCGTCGCTGCTGCGGCGTCCTGGCCAGCGGTACAAGGGCAAAGACCGCAAGCGCCGCGCTGCCACGACGCTGCAGGCCTTCTTCCGCATGCTCGTGCTGCGCAACCGGTACCGCCGCGTGTGTCGCAGCGGCGCGAGCGCCATCCGCATCCAGAAGACCTGGCGGTCCTATGCGTGTCAGCAGGCGTTGCGCAGGAGACTGGCCGAGCACCGAGAGAAGCAGCTTGCGGCATGGCGCGACAAGATGGCGCGGCTGCGGTCGCGCTGGGGCGAGCTCCAGCACCAGCGGCGCGTGGTCGTCCACGTGCCGTCCGTCTCGCTCGACGAGCGCGCGCGGCTGTCGCTCGAGAACTTGGCCGTCAAGCAGAACCTCCAGCTCTCGCGGCTCGCCGGGCTCGTGGACGCCAACGTCGAGATCGTGTACGTCTCGCCGTTCGAGCTCTCGCCCGAGGTGGCGCAGTACGTCGTCAAGCTCCTGCAGCTCGGCGGCGTGGCGAACGCAGCCTCGCGCGTCAAGATCCTCTTCCCGGAGCACGCGGCCCAGTTCCCGGCGCACTTTTCGCTCGCGACGCACTTGCTGTACTCGCCGCACTGCCTCCGGCGTATCCGGCGACTGGTCCAGGGCAAAGAGGCCTACCTGGTCATGGGCGTGCCCGGCGCGGAGGACCAGCAGCTCGCAGTGAGCCTGCAGCTCCCGCTGCTCGGGCTGGAAGATCCGCGCGCCGCGCAGCCGCTCATGACGCGGTCCGGCACGAAGCGGTTCTTCATCAAGGCCGACGTGAACGTCCCCACGGGCACGTACGACCTGTACGACGTGGACGAGCTGCTCTTCTCGCTCGCCAAGCTCATCATCTCGCACCTCGACCAGAACACGTGGCTGCTGCGGCTTGACGCCGACCCCTTCGGCACGGGCACGGCGCTGCTGGACGTGTCGGTGCTCACGGCACTGCGCGACATCCGGCGCGAGCGGCGGCCGCCCGAGTACTGGAAGCAGCCAGGCATTCGCGACACCGTGGCGCGCGCGCTGCTGGAGGAGCTCGAGCGCGAGATCGCGGCGCTCGCCAAGCCGAGCCACCCGGAGATCTACAGCTCGTGGGCCGCCTTCGCGCAGGCGGTCGCCCACTACGGCGTCGTGGTCGAGGCCCTGCCGCCCCACGTTCTCGGCGTCGTGCGCGCCAACCTCTTCGTCGCCCCGAGCGGCGACGTGCACGTCATGTCCACGCAGGACGTGCTCTCGCACGGCGCGTCGGCGGTCCAGCGCACGCGCCGCCCGGCCGCGTTCGCGTTCCCGCAGGCGCTCGTGCCGCACGAGGCCTTGGTCGGCGCCTCGCAGGCGATCGGCCGGCTGCTTCGCGAGGACCACGCCTTCTGCGGCTACGCCAGCGTCGACCTGCAGCTCTTCCGCGACGAGACGTCGATCCGCGCGACCGAGCGGCTCTGGGCCGTCGCGCTCCATCCGTTCCTCACCGACTCGGCCGCGACCTTCGCGACCTTTCATGCTCTCCACCGAGGGACGCTCGACGCCTCGACGGGTCTGTACCATCTCACGGTTCCCTCGCTCGCATCGTCGTCGGCCGCGCGCCCAGCGAGCGACCCGCTGGTCTTGCAGGAGGCACAGCTGCTGGCGAGCGTCGCCGGCTCGCGAGACCGTGTGGGTGCGACGCGGTGCTTCGTCGCCATCGACTACGTCTTCCATCCGAACGTCTGCACGATGCCCTACGCCGCGTTCTTCCACACGTGCCGGCTCCACGGCGTCTGCTTCGACATCGAGCGGTGCGTGGGCACGGTCTTCCAGCTCGCAGACAGTCTCACGGCCGGCGTCTTCGGTGTCTTCAGCAGCGGCGACACTGCGGCGCAGGCGGTGCAGTTCCTACGCACGGCCTTCGAGGTCATCGGGCGGGAGGTGGGCAGGCAACGTCTCGTGGCCGCCACGGACGACGCCCCACTGCTGCCGAACGGTAACTTCGCCGAGGTGCTCGGCCTTCTGCGGCAGCGCGTGGGGCACGAGAAGGCGCGCGAGAGGGAGAAGCGATCGGAGGCGCTCGAGCGAGATATCAAGGGACCGGCGACGACGAGTCCGGTGCGAGGGGCGATTGTGGAGACGACGCCGCTGCTGCGGGTCGGTAAGGTCGATCAGCTGAGGCGCATGAGGCGTACGTCACAGTGAACGAATTAGCTCCCATTAATTTATAGATGTAAAGCACTTGAACGAGTTCTCTTCTTCAGGAAGATCGCCCCCGGCCTGCTCGACTCGCGTCCGTTCGATTGACGCAAACGTGGTGTCCCGCTACCTCTTGGCGGGACGGGCTGGACTCAGGCAAGAGCCGACAACTGGCGGCGCGGGGCGACTGGAAAGCGAACACGGCGGTCGACAAGCTGTGCCTTCACTTGGGCACGCCACGAGTGGCCGTCGTCCTCGTCCCTCCTTCTATCTATCTCCTTCTCCAACGCCGTGAAGGAACTTACTTGCGTTTCAGGATGCCCACGGGCTTGTCTCGCGGGGCGAAATTTGGCTCGTGGAGCTTCGGCGGGGCTTGAGTGGTGGAAACGACGCGCGTCTTGGAGGTGCCGTTACTGCCACCACTGCCGCGATCGGACGAAGAATTGGACGACGAAGACTCGGTGGACGAGGGGGACGCTCGCGACGAAGCGGTCGCGCGTTCGCCCGACGAGGAGGTATTCGAAGCCGTACCCGGCAGGTTCAGCTTCTCACCACGCAGCACTCGCCGAAGCACCTTGACGTGCAGGTTCACGTCGACGTAGTAGGCCTCTCCCTTGCGTTGCGGGTCGGTGAGCCAGTCGTAGAGCGCCGACGAGACGATGTTGTACGTGCCGTAGCGGATCGAGATGATGTCGATGAACGCACGGCGCAGCATTCGCACTTCGTCCTTGGTGTACGACAGACTGTTCATCACATGCTGCTCCGTGATCTGCGCGTATGGGCCCGACGCGGCCGTGAAAATGAGCTGTAGAACGGGGAGCGCCTTCCGCCACAACCGAGTGCGACCCTTGCCGAACTTGTCCTCGAAAATTTCTTCGTAGATCTCGTACAGACTCTGCGGGAGGTCGTGCAGAACGTCCACGGGGATGCTGCCCTCGGGCTCCTCCATACCCGGCTGCGAGAGGGCCTGCTTCGTAAACTCCAGGTACGAGTAGTTGCCATTGCTCTTGTTCTTGAGAATCTGCTTCGCTTCGGACTGGTCGTCATCGTGGAAAACAGCAACAATGTCGCGGATGAGACACACCGTGTCGTTGACGTAGTTGGCGTTCTTCCCGCTGAAGTCCAGCAGCGACGTGACTGTGATCTTGCGTGCAAATTCAGGCGACGGCTTCGTGGTGATGAGGAAGCCGAGCCAGGACGGACACTCCGGGATGACGACGGAGAGGAACTCGAGCAGGTCGTTGTAGCCGCTGTTGAGCGTGCACTGGTCCAGTCCGTCAAAGACCATAAACTTGGATGTGAGCGGCTCCTCCACCGAGTTGAGCGGATCCACGAGCACCTTGCGAGCGAGCGCTAGCACATCCGTCTCCTCGAGCACGTAGCGAAGGTTGAGGCGCGCTAGCTGCGACTTGAAGGTCGGTAGCGTCGCCGTGAGCTGGTTCACGATCGAGAGCAGCACGTTGCGGGGCGTGCTCTTGGACTTCTTGTCGAACTTGCACAAATGCTGCGCCACGACCTGCTCGTGGAATTTGTCGCACACCGCGGCGGCCGCGACAGTCTTGCCCGTGCCTGCGTCGCCCACAGCCGCGAGAACGAGGTCCGAGCCGACGTTGAAGCGCGAGTCGAGCCACTCTTGGACACGGTCAAACACCCACTCGCGCGAGCCGTTCTCGCGGATGCGAGCCTGCACCTGGACGTCGGCCGAAAAGTCGATGAGCGGGAACATTTCGTCGATCTGCTCCTGGTGCAGCGGCGTGGACAGCGCGCTGTCCTCGACCGGCGCAAGCTGCGTCAGGCGCGAGCTCGTGGTGCGCAGCAGCGGCGGCACGAGGTCTTCGCGAGTCGTCGTGATGCGCTCTTTGGTGACCTTGGACGCGACGGTCGTGGTGCGGCGCGAGATGGTCTCGATCTCCTGCGAGGAGAGCTCGGGCGTGGGCGGTGGCTGCTCGACGCCGAGGACGGTGGCCGCGGCCGCCGTGAACTGGGCACCGCCCGTCTGCTGGATGATGCTCACGAGCTGCTGGATCGTGCCCTTGAGCATGGTCACTTCCTTGAGCACGTCGTAGCGCGTGAGGTGCATCTCGTTCATCATCTCGCGGCGAATAGCCTGCATCTCCTGCTTCATCTCGGCGAGCTCGGCGCGAAGCGCGTCGCCGCCGGCGGTCGGCAGGGTCACGAGGGGGCTCATGCCACCGCTTGGCGTGCTATAGCCGGCGGCCGGCAAAGGCGCGGGCGGCGCGGGCGGCGCCGGGCCGGAGCCCACGTAGCGCGCCGTGGAGCGGTCGACGACCTCCTCGAGCTCGTTGAGCGTCTCGAGCCCGGTGGCGCGCAGGTTCTCGGTGGCGCGCGCGGGGCCGGCGGCCGTGGACCGGTACGAGTCGGTGGAGCGCGCCGAGCTGCTGCTGTATCCGCTGTATCCGCTGTAGGTGCTGCCCTCGTCGTCGTAGCTCATGGCGCTGTCGGTGGAGCGCGTGGAGCTGAGGTCCATGCCGCCGACGCCGCTGCGCGTGGAGCCGACCGAGAGCTCGGTGCCGTTGCCGCGCGCGTAGAAGACGTCCTCGACGTCGTCCGAGAGCATGGTCGTGCTCGTCGAGTTGAAGCGCGCGAGCCGCGCGGCCTGCGCCTCGTCGCGCTTGGCGTCCTCGCTCTTGAAGAGCCGCGAGGAGCTGCGCGTGCTCAGCAGCTTGTGCGACGCGCGCTCCTCCTTGTCCTTGCGCTTGAACTTGAACATGCTCCTTCGCCAGCAAAACGCCAATGTCGCTCTCTCCCCAGCCGATGACGGCCGGCCGCTTCGCGTGGTCGTCGCGCGTCCGGAGAGGAAAGAAAAGAACACAAAACAACCAAAAACAGACGGGACGACCCCCTCCCCTTGCCAAGAGAGAGAAAACGCCAGAGCGGATGTACAGTTCGCCTATTCCTTGAAGGGGTGGGCAGAGTGATGGTCCTCGCCTCTGCCGGGGAAAGTCCGCCATCACGTGGCCGTTACGCCGTTCAGTGGCGTAGAGGCGCCGTTCCGCGAAGGCGCGAGCAGGATTGACTAGAGCAGGCCGGAATGAGCTGGAGGACAGAACGGACGCCCGCGCCGGCTGCCGACGAGGCTCCTTTCCTGCGGTCCTGCTGGCGCTCCACGCAACCGAGTGAACCCAATCTGAGATGCGGGCGTCGTGTGCACCCATATCACGGCGTTCTATTGACCAGAGTTACGACATGCCCGGCGGAGGCGCCGGGCGCACGCCACGTCCCACCGCCTGCTGCCCGTGGAGCGTGGCGCCAGAGGCTGCTGGATCCAATCCGTTGGCGACGATTGACCGGAGCTGCGTTGCCTGCACGAGAGTGGTGAGGTCAGGCACGCGGCGCAGCGACCAGTACTGATGTGGACCCACCTCGGCCTGCAAGTTGAGGCACATCAGGCGGAACATGGTCACTTCGTTCTGGAGAGTTGCAATCACACCTGAAGACACGAAGAGCAACATGTGAGATACCAGGTATGCACAAGCAACACCACGCGCATAAACAAACCGGCATCGCGCTGCAGTTGCTCCTGGAGCGACCGGTTCGCAAGCTATTCAACAATCAGACGGAGTCGGTCATCACGAAGAGCAGTGGCTTTGCACAGCATTCGACGAACCGTGAGTTGCGCGTTGTGCTGCTGAAAGCGTACGAGCTGATCCATCATTTCGGCGACGGCGATTTGGCGGCTCACCTACGCCATGCAAGTTCCCTCAGCGAGGGAAACCATTATGGACAGGTCTGAACGACTGTACCTGGCCGTCGGCTCGTGTGACCGTGATATGAATAGGAGAATAAATTGCGAGATCATTCCCATTCTGCTGTGTTTGAGCTGATGTTGGGGATCCTCCGGACGGCTACCATAAAGTTAACGTTAGCACTGCTGCCACAGATAGCACTTTAGGCAGGACCTGAAAACTCACTGCAAGTTGCTTCTTGGGAGACTTGGGCACAGGAGCCGAAGCTGGGGCCATGCCCGGCGCCGCAGATGCGCTAGATCTCGCATGGGGTGCAACATAAGCGGGAGGCTTCACCTGTGCTGCTGCGGGCGTTGGAGCAGGTGATTCCGCGGGTTTTGAAGGAGCTGCGGATGCCCCCACAGTTTTTGGTGGTGCAGCTGGCGGCGCCGGCGGCTTTGCTTTGGCCGACTTTCCAGGAGGAGGAGTGCCGGAAGTCTGTGGTGATCATCAGAGCGCCTCATGTTAGCAAAGCTCTGCAACATGAGCCAACTAATGGCTACACACCTCAGCTTTTGTGGCTGACTTTGCAGCACCATTCGACGCGCCATTTGATTTCGCAGCTGCTGCGAAAGACATCAGAGCAGTGTCTTTCTTCTCCTGCTGCGGCGCATCCGCTGCTGGTTGTGGTGGAGGTGTGGGAGGTTGCTCCTGCTCAGCAGCGCCATTTGATTGTGGCAGGGGCGGTGCCGCGGTTGCCTTGCCCTTGCTCTTCTTGGTCGTCGATCCAGAGAACATGGCCAGCTCCTTGAGCAGAGAGTTTTCGCTGCACCACAGCGGCGCGTCAGAGCGGCCGTTGCCTTGAGTGAACTGGCGAGTGTACTCACCTGCTCTTCTTCTTCTTGCTGTTCTTCTTCTTGGCTTTCTGTTTCTCCTTCTGCTCCTGCTCGTGCAGCGCGCGCTCGTCCGCGCTGCCGTCCGAGTCGAAGTCCTTGAACGCCAGGAACGCGCTGTTCTTCTTCGTCAGGCGGGTCGTCATCGTCGTCGCGTGGTGGGGTGTCAGGGATGCTCAGTAGCTTTTGCTGTGACCGACCAATCCAGAACATCACGCGTTGGCCGAAATGGTCGGCCGCCGACGTCTCATTGGTTCCTTTGTGGACAACGGTCACAGAACCCACACCACACCATTCGTACCTTAATTACCGCGATAGAATGACCCATGGCACTATTCATAAGTCTCCGGGTACTTGACTTCAACAGCACGAGGCGATTCCGGCGACCACGAACGATCCTCACCACCTGCCAGAATGACATCGATCTCACGGCACGAGAGCGAGACGGAATCGATTGCAGCAAAAAGATCGGTCGAGTTCGTGGTCTTGTGCAACACCGCCATATGAGCATCAGAATCCACTCATCGAACAGCAGCGTACGCACCTTGGGGATGTGATGCAAAAAGCGCATGATCTGTTCCGACTCCAAGGAGAGAAGGCGGTCTTCGTACAGCGCAAGGATACCTTGACGTGTGGCCAGTCAGCTGGCATGCCATTCCACCAAAACACTCGGTCTACGCACCAATGCTTGCTTGGAAGAAGAATGGCGTGCCGAGAAGCACGAAGCAGTCCCACAACCGGAAAGCAAGGCTTAACGGTAGGCAGCGAGTAAAAAGTGTCAACGCCCTGCCAACGATGCACTTGAGAATCGACCCAATTTGAATGTGAGAATCGAAGTACGAACCAGTCGACGGCGTACATCTGCGCGTCGATACCAGAGCTTTGAAAGTGTGCATAGAGCTGAGGGAGCTCAAACTCGAAGATTCTGTCATACGCGTGGATGTAGTGGAACGTCTACAAAAGTGTGAGAGCGTTAGCTAGCTCAGCAGCGGACATGAAAGAGACGGATTCTCGTACCCGCTTCTCTTCCATTCGGAACATGTCGAAGAAGACGCTATTACTCATCAGTGAGACCATTGCCTTGAACGCGGTGAAGCTGTCCATGTGAAAGCATAAAGCCGCGGCGAGATAACTCATCCCCTGAACGTATCCCAGATCTGGTCGGTAGCAGCCGTAGGCTTCTAGAACTTCTACAGTTCTCATTGTGCCATCCGCACCCGTCTGAAACAGTGCATGGTGACCAAAGGTTCGCGGCATATCGACTGTCACAAGCCGGATGCTGCGCTCACCATGGGTGACCAACTTCTCGGCGACCTCCACAGCGTCGAGAAGAATGGTATTCTTCAGCAGCTCGATATTGGCCTCATCGTCAGCTTTGTCTTCATTTTGGCTATTACTGCCGCGCAAAGTCGGTGAGCTGTCTCCAGTCGTGGTAGTCAATCCCGACTCGAGTACGCTCTGCTTGAGCCCCGCAACATCGACTTCTCTCTTCAGTGTCATTTCTTGTTGCACAGCCTGTGCTCTCGACTTGCAGATATTGAAAAGTTCTTCATTGATTTGGAGTCGGTTGCCGAGTATCCATGCCCACACGCGCCCTCGAAGCTCTTTCGGGACACCAGCAAAGCACAAAGCTTCTAGGTTAGGCAGGTCGTGTTTGTCGCTGCGAATCAACATATCGTCGACCCAAACTTCTGTGAAGGATTTCTTGAGTCTTAGAAGCTGCCTCCTGTTTCGTTCATCCTTTCTATCTTTCGAGACCCGCTTACGTCTTTTTCTTGCCTTTAACGCCCAAGATGAAGTGACGCCAACGATGGAGGATTCAGAGGCCGGGCGCTGAAGCAAGGCGATGTCTGCATTTGAGCCCAAACCAAGACTGCCGGTAGTCGAGTGGTGGCTGCTATCTTGTTGAAGAGAACGCATAGCCATCACCCATTTTGCACGTTCCTGCTCGGTTGACGCGCTCAAATAAATGCGGCGCAGCGGCGATCGCAGTTCAATGACATGATTTCCAGGATGCACCACAGTGTTCTGGTCGGCAATCTAAGCGGCACTCCATCTCACATGATAACAGTCTCTGTAGCGACATTCAGTGACCCATGCATACGCACCACATTGACACTATGCATGGCAGCGCAAATCCGGATCTTCTTGCCCGACTTCTTGGCATAGAACAAATCGTTCTGCTCGAGATAACCAGTGAGAGAAGCTCGCTGTTTACTCGGAAAGGGACGCACCTTCGTGAGCACAAAGTAGCGTATTTTCCACAGTTTGAGGTGTTGGCTCTACAAGATCGCAAGGCTCTCTCAGCGTCAGCTTCATCCCAACGGCTCATCCAGGTCGCGCACCCTTTTGTGGAGGTATCCTTGAAGGACAGCCGCCTCCGACATGCTCATTCTCGCCCAGTGGCTTTCTCAGACCGCTGCTCACTTATCCAGTTCCTTGCTCCTGAGCAAAGTGCCGCGTCAAGGTCCTGTGAGCTGCGTGCAATCGTCGTCGGTTGCCATACAGGAGCAGCGCTGAATTGTCGTGCCAACTCGGGTTGTTGCACCTACACAAAAGCGCTCCAAAAGGTGCTCCACAACTTGATCTGGTACAGGACCACATCTGGGCACTTGATGAGGTTTTTCGTTTGTCGGTGCGATCGGAAAAGAAGCGGCCCAACCCAGACTCACAACCCGCCGGGACGATGGACGGCGGCTGGCTGCGTCGCAAGGCTCCGCGCGGAGCGGAGACGGCTCCAGAGTCCCGCGAACCGCGGGACGAGACGGCGGGGCCGAGCGAGTCGGACGGCGAGAGCGAAGCGTCTCCGCGGTCGCAGCGGCGGCGGAACCGCGTCAGCCTCATGCCCAGCGACGCCAGCAGCAGCGACGACGAGAACGACTCAAGCGACGACCTCGACCGCATCCTGCACGAGGATGACTCGGCGGAGGACGAAGATGCCGACGGCGAGCAGCTGCGAGACGAACTCGGACTCGACGATGGAGACCAGTGGGACCGCCTCGCTCAGCGCCATCCCGGCCTTTTCATGTTCCAGCATGTTCCGCTCCCGAGACGTGGCACCGAGATTGCGATGCACATGGCCGGTGGTGGTGGCGGTGGTGGTGGTGTCGTCGACTTAGAGAACACGCAAGATGAGGCGCGAGAGATCGATCTGACGACGCTTTCGTCCGACAGCGAGGGCGAGACTACTCGCCACGGCCATAGCGCTGAGGACGACGAAGATGAGGTGGAGATTGTTGGCTCGACGGCGCCGCTTGCGCCAGTGCCCATACAGCGCGCCGGTGCCCAAGTCTCATCGCGGGGAAGTCCCAGTCGGAAACGGCGTCGGCGCAACGGCGACGTCAGCCCAGCCAATTTGAATCGACCCTTTAACACACAAAGTGCTGAATCCACCAATATCAGCCTCGAGAATAATGAGACGATAGAGCGCTTCAAGTCCTCGCTGAAGTGCAGTGTCTGCTTGGAAGTGATACAAGACATGACCTCAACAATCTGCGGACATGTGTATTGTGCGAAGTGCATACGGCTGGCGATTAGCGTCACTCACAAATGCCCCCTCTGTCAACGACCCCTACGACCCACAGATATCCACGGACTATTTTTCTGATTCGGAGCGTTTGCCAATAAGTTAAGAATGAAAGGTTGATGATGCGGTATTACGATCATGACGTTTTCTCCATATCCAACTACCCGTTCAGGTTGAGGCGAAGAAGAAGTTCCTGACATCGCATCAGTCCACAGGCTGAGTCAGTCACCCCTCCAGATCCTAGATTTTTAAGGCGTGGGAACATCACCTCTGCAAAGGAGCAAAATCTCGGGTCTTTGCTACCCTCGCCTTGGTGAAGCTGAGCAACTAACATTGCCATGGTGGTTCTCTGGGTTCTGAATACTGAGCCGAGCTTTGCGTGAATCACACCAAGAATTTCGCCCTGTTGAATAGCACTTCTGAGATAGCTTCCAAATGACCACACGCATCCCACCAAGGCGTGAAAAGACTGAAGAATCTGTGAATAGCAAAGTGTTAGTAAGCAGTGCTCGTCGGATCCACGGTGGATTTGAGCTTCGAGAAAACGCACGCACCTCCGTTTGATCAGTCTCAAGAAAGCAGCATGCATGCGCTTCCGACACGAATCGTTCGTGGAGGTCACGTATTATCCAAACTGAACTCGCTGTTTCAACGGCAGCGATAAACGCTCTCCAAGCAGACTTCAGTATGCGCTCTGAGAACGCTTGAACGAAGGCATTCAAGAACAATTGTGCTGAGTGTAGGAAGATATCGCAGAGTCTTTGTGAGCTGTCTTGAAAACTAATGTGGGTCCGAGATTTGCGCCAGGACAGCCAGACATCCTTTATCTCGTGTTGCGTGACACGAAGTAACAGAAGAAAACGATGGATGTTCAGGTAGAGCGCTGTCGATGTCGGAGTCAACAACGACATCAGGTGTTGAGGAAGAGCATAATCGAGTGTGAGATGCCTGATAACCTCAACCATGGATGGCGTCGCTGGCCCGGTTGCGACGGCTAGTGTCGACGTTGGATCAGTGCATATACGGAAAGCAAACTCAGACAGACTTACCTTCGACAAATCCATCCTCGACTCGGTACTCGAACGGCGGTAGGTGAGCACTGTCGTTCACAATACGTGCTTCGATCATAGAAAGTGCTAGCATCGTGGTCAATCGCCCAGGTAGAGCCACGAGCATACGCGTTTGGGATTGTAGATTGGTGAAGAGATCATTTGAGAAGATCGTCATGCAAAGTCCTTCACTCATGAGGGCAATTCGTCGGAGCCACTGCAAATGTTTCTTGAGGTCAAGGTTGACAAGAATTGCACGTAACGCAACCTTGTCAAGTGAATCATGAATCAAGGTGAGTGGCTCCTCAAGAGCGATCCGAGCAAGGAACTGGAATGGAAAAGTCGAAGAGGGCAACGATCGGTCTGGCTGAAGTACGTTTTGTAGAATGCCTTCATCTTCAGCGGACATAGTCGGTCGTAGGAAGTTTGTCGAAGCTTGCATTACCTCCTCGATATTTCTCGCCGGCACAACCTCTTCAGACGAGTCGCTAGTCATCGTCACCGGACGAATACATGAGTTCTCGTCTAATGTACCCAGCAACTCGCTCGGTGACTCCATCTCCGCATCGTCTGCATTGTACCCGATGTTGCTCATAGTGACCGCTTGTCGCTCCGTCATTTCAAATTCGCGACATTGGACGGTCAGATTGGTCACCATAGCAGCGCCGATGGGATCCCGAGTGCTTCTAGGATTTGAGTCGCCTCCTCCATAAATTGCAGTATGTGCTGCCGATCCGTCTCCTCCACTGGGTTGAGTAACTGCGATTGACTGGAGCCTTCGTGCTATTGTTTCTGACTGAGAATCATTTTGAGAATAGATTGCAGACGCGGCATCCGATCCTCCACCACCAGGAACCTTCTGAATGCGAATTCGCGGCCTCCACATGAGACCGTCATCGCCAACGATATCGTGGCTCCAACGAGCAGTCTCGGAATCTTTGCCGCGACTAGACTCTGCATCTTGGTTTATCATTGCGCCATGAATGCCAACTGAGTCGTTATCGCTCACTCCACACTTGAGGCGAGGTGAATCATCATTGCAAGTTTTAGATTGCTGCATCGCCAAGGTTTCTAGTGCTAGGATATAGGTAGTAAGCAACTTCCATCCGACATTCAGAGGTTCCTCATACCTGTTCGCCAACTTTGGACGTCGGCTTCCATCATGTGCGATAGTCGCATCTTCGATGCAGACAGTCTCGATGCACGGCTTCTTCGCCAGACCATATACCGTTCCTGATCAATCGTACTTCTGTCCCTCGCGAAGTCCCTGTTATCGTGCTTAAAGATCAATTCCCAAGGAAAGTTTAACAACACTTTACAGAGCTTACTCGGCGGTGTCATCGTGGCCGAATTTGCCCGATTGTGACTGCATAATAATGTCATCATTGGAAGCTTCAACTGAATCTCTACACTCATGGTGACCCAACAGCGGTGTAGGCAGCACTTGAACCTCTTGTTGCCCCAGCTTGGTGGATGTCAGCACAGCTCATTACCAACATGCTTCAAAATCAGCAGGTCCACTTACTCGCTTCCTCTTGTAAGATATCCACTCGGCAGGGTTCTCACGACGAGGGCTCTTTGAAGACGGGCGAGAGAGGTTCCAAATTCGGACAAAGCTATTCGCACTGTCTTCAGCGCTTTCAATGCGTTTCATCAGCACTTGCAGTGAGTTTTGGACGCGTTGGAGTTGAGCTTGCGCTGCCGAGACATGACAGTTTAAGCGCAAATGACCCCATGCACACTTCCACAACAGCATAAGTCCCGCCCAGACTGCAGCAATCAACTTTGCCAGACTCACCTGATAAGACATCGCCAGGATACTGTTCAACATGCGCTGCAGACTCCCAATGCTTTTAATGCGATGAGCGCTCTTCCACAGGAACTGAGGTAAAATGTCGTCGGTGCGCCCATCTACACCCGATGTACCTTCAAAACTCTGCAACGTACTGTACACAGAAAGCTGAAATTCGCCCTAATCCTGACGTTAGAGGTGCGAAACGATGTACCTCGAGATATGCGTACATACATGCAGATCGAGATCGAATGGTGTTTGTCCAGTCTCAACATAGCACGAAAGAAGAGCCACGAACGGCTCTGCTGACCGTACAAGCAGCCAACTGAAGAGCTTCGTCATTTTTCCTTCCGCATCCTCTCGCTCCCAGCGCTGCAGCTCGCGATGGAGGAGATTGAGCAAGTCTACTCCCCGAGGAAACTTTCGCCCACTCAGAAGCTCCCAGAAAACTCGTGGACTGTTGATATCGCACCCGAGTACGTTTGACAAGGCAATGATCTGTTGCCGAACTGACCGCGTTTTTGTAAACAAAGAGAAGAGCGAAACCGAAGTTCTGTGTGCGGAATCTGATTTGACTCGATCTCGCACCAAGGCCTATCCCGATGGAGAGAAATTTCAATCGCTCGCCATAGTATCAAAGTACATTGCTGGTACCTGGTAGCTCTTCAGGTAAAGTGCCACCGTATTGGCAAATGCCTGTGCTGTAACCCCGCCACGTGACGAATCCTGGGAGAAGTATGTGCTGAGATAGTCGAGCCGCAAGAATGCATTTCCCGCAGCCTTAAACTCTTCGAGTACTCTTGACAGCGACGTGGCAGTAGACGATCTCAATTTGATTGCAATTCGAGGTAAGCGAAAAGTAGCAGTCGAAGTAACTCGACGAAAGAGGACAGACTCGATTCCGCATAAAGCCATCGCAGCATACTGGTCACCCAAAGCCATTCATTGGTTCCTCTTTGCGAGCATTCCCATGACATGCAGTTACCAACCTCGGCGATTTCAGTTTCGTCGACTTCGAGACAAAGCGCTGATGTCCCTGGAAGGACGCGATCGCGTTCCACTACTCGCTGGCAGAGAGGCGGTAGTGAATTCCAGACGTTTCCCACCGGTTCACTCGATTCTTTGTCGAGGTCTTCCCAAGAGCCAACAGGAAGTGACGAACTTCCTAATGACCACGTTGATTCGATGTCTGCGTTTTCGTCACAGCTGGATACATCGGTGGCAGTGCCTTCGTCCAACACATTTGATGCAACCATCTTGATCACTTTCGAAGCATCGAAAAAGAAAACCTCGGCATCGACAATGGATTGGGAAGATTTATTCGTGTGGTGGATGTCGGCCACGCACTTCGTCGTCGTGGCATACTGATCTCTACCAAGAGATGCAGTCAAACGATGATTTGCACCTCCCAAGCGCATTTCCATAGACCACGCCACACTTACGTTGGGTAGTGCACACCTGTAGAAGGTGAAATGTCAATCAAACGGGGGATGACGCCACTCACAGCCGCCTCCTTGGTAAATATGGGCAGCATCGATGACAGATCAGCAAATGACGGGTTTGAAATCGAGTTTTCAAGACCAGGCGATTGTTCAACTGGATACCACAATGACATTTGGCGTGAGTCGACAGCTCCTAGGGATTCGAAATCGTATCGAGCAAGAATCCTGTAGGAACAGTCAATCAGAGGTGCTTCGGGGAGCCAGACACAGGGTGAAACTCACTGTTTTGGGGCGAATGGGAGTGATGGAGAATGGAGAAGTGATCGGTGGGTACGCACAACCAAGTCGAGGTTGTGCATGTTCATGCGTTCGCCAACACGTGGCTTCGTCGACGTGCCAGGCGACACTACTTGCCGCACTCGCGTCGGATCCTCGAGCACAAATGTAGCCCCGTCTCGCTCACCAGCTAGGGATAGCAGCAATCGCAACGCATCAGACATGCACCACGTAGCTCGTGGTCCAGCTCGGTCTCCGAGCTTCAAGCATGCGTCCACTTGCTCGTCGAACTGCTGTACCGCGTCGAACCTACACACGCTCGTCTGAGTCAATGCCGAGCTAAGATCCACGAGCTCCAACACGCACAGATCTGGCTCACTGCGAAGAGCAGTGCGTATTCGCTGGATGCTGTGCATCATCGCCGTCTCCGGATTCTCGTCTGGTGTTGTCTGTGTGAGGCCCACGTCAACTTCGTCGCTCAGTCTCAAACCACCTCACGCTACCTACTGGTCGCAGCAGGCGCTCGTAAGCAGGGGCCAGCGACACCAGCGACGCGTTCGCCTCGTCCGGCCGCAGACGCACGTGGAGAGCGCGCAGCAGGCCCACGACGCCCTCGCCCTCCTCCATGATCGCCATTTTGCCGCGGGATTTCGTAATTCAAGACAACCATTCGGAAAGGTACGATGTGCTACTGACTCACTGTAAATATGTAGCTAAGTACGATTTCAGTGTATTTCAGAATCCACTTGGGCGCGTCTGCGACATGGTCGCACCGCTGATGACTTCGTTGAGGACTCGCGTCCACGTTTGGGTCGAGTTGGCAGGGTCCGTGATGCGGATGGTACCAGAGGGCTGCGTGGCAAGAGAACCGATCAGTCACGTGCTGGAGCAGATCGACAGCGCGGTTTGGACTTCCGGACGCACCGCAATCACGTCAAAAGTCTGAGGGCCCAGAGGGGTGATACGAGTATCGCGAGTAAGGACAATGTCGCGCTTGAACTTGCCGTTCCAGGAGCTCAAGATGACAAGGCGCGGGGCGTCAGTGAGAATGACCTGTGGTGAGGGCGGAATGAGTCCCAAGAGCAGGGAAAGGCACACAACACCAAACACGCACTTGTCGGGTTCGGCTCAGCATCTTGGAGTGGACCTTGACCTTCGCCTCCATCCGAACCAGCTCGTCAGGCGAAATGCAAGACGGCCGACCGTTTCGCATGGAACTGCTGCTCCGCGACCTCCGTGACGACATGCTGGGAGTACATCACACTGTCAGCAACCAGTTGCGAGAGGACTGCAGACGAGAGCGTACCTCATCAGGTCTTCGGTAGATTCGGAAAACCCATCGTCCGAAAAGTACTCAGCGACAGTCCAGTTTTCTACCGCACCATCCGTCTTTGGTTCTGGAAGCTCAACCACAGGAGGAATAAATGGTGATGGCATCTCGTGCAGCTTGTCCCAATCGATTCCCACAAAGAACGGATGCTCCTGAATGAACCACCACGTTTATGAGCCATGTCAAGTTGAGATAGCAAGAACAGGAAACCACCCACCCGGAGCTCCCTAAAACCCTTTTCATTCGCTTCCGCACCGAGACGAGCATCTGGCTCTTGGACGAGCAGTCGTCGAATTAGATTCCGAGCAGAGTCAGGAACGGTGGATGGTATGTCAAGACTGTCGCTGCTGTGGTTGATGATCTACGGCCGGAGTCTCCGCGATCAACATCACTTCAACCATCAATACATGGATTTTGGCGTACCAATTGGAACGTCAGGTAGTCATTCTCCGCCACAAAGGGCAGCCTTCCAGTCAGCATCTGGAAGATGATGCAGCCCAAGGCCCACAGGTCGCACGGGCGATTGGCTGGCTTGTCGTTCAACACTTCGGGCGACACGTACGAGACAGTACCTCCAAACTGAATCCCTTCCGTCTTGTCATCTTGATCCTGAGAAAAGATGTCTCAGTCTTCAGCAAAGCACTACTGCTGCAGGATGGATCACCTTTGCAGTCCCAAAGTCGGTGACCTTGAGCTGGCCAGTTGAACTGTACCAAACGGATAATACTTCTCAATGCATAGACTGGATAAAATTTAGAGAGAGCGCGACGAACCTCAACAGGCAGTTATCTGGCTTGAGGTCTCGATGAATCACGTGCTGAATTATGCGATGTAAACTCTGAACGCAAAGTGCACGATAGGCAATCCCTTCTCACCTTTGAGTGCATATAATCCAATGCGCTGACGATCTGGGCGACGAAGCACTGTGTCACTTCAAAGGAACAGCCCGTATCTTGGATTCCCATTTCGCGGTTTTTCGTAGTCTCCGACCTGGCGTCAATCGCAGAGAGTTAGCATGCAGTGACTTCACCGCAAGAGGACGCGCCACCAACTTGATGAGGCTGTAAAGATCTCCACCTCTGCAGAGCTCCATCGCAAGATATAGATTGTGCGAGTCCTGTCAGCAACTTTGTCAATCCTCGAGATTCTCACGTGGAATTTGAGATCCGCAGTCGTGGCTACCTTGAAGCTGCAGTAGAATCGAACGATGTTCGGGTGAAGCAGTCGCGACATGACCTTTCTCTCGGTAATCACGAACGCAGTCTTATTCTCCTTGCGAATAAAGCTCTGGTCCATGACCTTGACAGCGAGATCGGCTTTATTCTTCTTGAGCCTGGCATGGAAGACCTGGAGAAGAGTCAGTCGTGGATTCGCAACCATCCCGCACTCTACGAGCGCCAACCTTGGCATACGAGCCTTGACCGAGCACGGATCCGAAGAGGAAGTCGCCGGCCTCCGGTGCCGAGTCAAAGAGCATGACCTGCGGTGGCGGGATGAGGTGGCTCATGGTGCCGCTGCCAGCTCGGCGTGCCGCGGCTTGAGTCGCGTGCGCTCGTACGATCGTTCGCACTGTCACTGATGGACAGTACCGTCAAATTCCCGAATAAAGAGCTCCTCCGCTGACCATCTGGTTTTCGTTCAGCAGCGGACAGTCACTTGAGTGGATACGCTTTTAAAGCGATTTGATTGGCTCTCGCGTCCACCATGTGTCCGCCACTTGTGCGGTGTGGAGGGGGGACGAGCGACCATCACTCTGGCTTCACCCGACTGGAGCTGCTCCCCCCCTCCTCGAAGAAGAGAACTTGGTCCCCGCTCGCGAGCGCGGAAGAAATTGGCGTCGGCGAGGAGGCGAGGAGACCGAGGTGCGAGCGGAGGGCGGGAACGCCATGGTGTCCTTCGCGTCGCCGCTCTTCTGGCAGATCCACTACCTCGTGACCAACCTCAGCAAGAAGAATTTCAAGTCCAACGTCGCTGAGCTCAACCAGGTGCGTGGCGCTTGGGCAAGGCGCAGGATAGAGTCGAGTGCCTAACGCCTGCTCGCTGTCTAGCTGGTCGGGCTCTATGGGGAGGATGCCCGCATCTTCTTGCTCAACTGTCTGGTGAAAGATATCGACTTCCGTGATACGCGGAACCAAAATAAGGATGCGCTTAAGATCCAGCTGCTCACGCACGAGATCGCGCAGGCGTCGTCCAAGCCAAACTTCACGACCTTCATCTGCGAGGCTATCGAGGGTAGCGCGAATGACAACAAACGTGCGAGGGTCGTCTCGGAAGAGTATCTGAACAACTTCAGCAAGTCGCTGAAGCTCACGGTGCCTCAACAAGTCACGATCGGGCTCTCGTTCGCACAGGGAGAGAATGCAGAGACTGCAAAAGAGGCTCTCAAGTTCCTCAAGGCCAAGATACCAGAGATCTCAACCTGTGGTTCGAAACTACCCCCCGATGTGTTGCACGCCCTTGTGTTTGTTCTACGCATGAAGGACGAGTTTCGTTCGGACATCGCGGAGACAGACTCTTTCCTCGCGAGCATCTCTGCCGCGCATCCAAACGACATGAATTCGATGGAGATAGCTCCGTTGACGCTTGGCGACCCCGATTATGTGGACTGCGCTGCCGTTGTTGAGCCTGACCTGATCAACAAGCTGATTGGCGATGTGAATGCGAATTGCATGTTCTATGATCTCATGGAAGATGTTGGCTACGCTGCGACCTCGTCCGTGAAGGCATTTCGCACACTTTTGGCCGAAGCCGGCTTGGAGAAAGCACCAACTATACCGCCCGCGCAAGTCGCGGGAATGCTGGCGATGCTCTCCCGCACGTTTAATGAGCTGAAGCCGGATAATAGCGCCACACTAATGGCAAACTTGCCATTTGCGTGTGACTCTGGTAATGGCGCTGATGAGCTGGAAGTCACGAGGGTGCCGGCGGCTCCTGCTACCAACCCGTTCGATCACACGAAGGACAATTGGGATTTTGATGTGATTGCCGAAGTCTTACAGAAAGATTATGGCTCCATCAAGTGGGCCAAGGTCGCTGAGAAGCTCGATCGGGAGGATTTGTTTGTGGCGGATGTGAGGCAGCTCCGTGTTCTCATTTCTGCTTTCCAGAAGTTCTCGCAGACAAAGTTCAAAACTGCTGCGTTGCTGCGCCCGTGGAAGCATAGCCGTGCTCAAATGAGTGTTCTAAAGGCTGCAGTCGAATCTCCTCCGGAAGTCATTTCGTTCAGTGATTCTCCCAACAAGTTGGCTCCTTTTGAAGGTGCAGATGCCTCACAGGCACCTAAGAACGGTGTATGGTTCTCACTTGATGTGGTGGAAACGTTGTTGGAGTTGTCGGAGAGGGACTGCTATGAAGATGTTCGCCGTGTGTTCGACTCGGCGATGAAGACTTGCCCTGATGTTCTTATCGCGAACCTCGCTCAGGCGCAACCTCGGTGGAACGGTCTGCGCGACGACGTGTTTGCTGACTTATTCGCAACGTACATCATGGGTCGACCGAACGCACCAGCCATCATGCGCCACTTGTGGTCTGTTTCACCGAAACTTGTGCTGTATGCTAGCGTCAAGTGTTTTTACGCTGCGTCGTCTCCTCAGATCATCTCGCGGCTCTTCGCTCTCTTTCGAAACACCGGCGATGCGTTCGCCTCAGCGATTCATTCGAATTACTTCTCGTTTGCGATTTCACTCGCTGTCATGGGGGCGAACCACGACGTGCTGAATCTCGACTCATGGATCGTTGAACGACTGGCCTCTCAGCGAACAGCCTTTGCGACGTCTTGTCTGGCATTTGTTCACCGCAACTACGCGCGTGCAATCCCCAAGAGCTCGATTACGCCACAGTCAAGCCACGCTCTTTCAATTGAGTCTTTGGCGATTATTTTGAAGTGTATCCTTGCGGTTCAGGGTGCACTTCCGCCAACAATCGCGCTGGAGCTCAAGCGTATCATTTCCTTGTGTATGGAGGCTCATCCTGTGATCTCGTCCGCGACAAGAGCTCAAGTTGAGGGTAGCACCCTGGGCAACACCAACGGATTGCCCGTTGGTGGGGTCACTGTTGCGGCCGGTAGTGCGAGTGTCAGTAGCGCGGCAGCCGAGGCTAGTGGAGGAGTTGGTTCTGGCGAGACACCGGCTTTCACAGCTGAAATGATCGAAGAACAAGCCAACGCATACTTTCAGCAAATCTACACGTCAGAGCAGAACATCAGTGACGTCGTGGCCATGCTCAAGCGATTCCAGAGCTCACGTGATGAGCGTGAGCGTCAGATCTTTTATTGCATGATTCACAACCTCTTCGACGAGTACCGTTTCTTTCCTCGTTACCCGGAGATGGAGCTGCGAATTACTGGTGTGCTTTTTGGCAAGCTCATTGAGCATCAAGTGCTTCCTCCCAACTTCTTGCAAACCGCGTTGCGCTCCGTGCTCGAGAGTCTGCGCGAACCTGTCAACTCGAAGTTTTTCTTTTTTGGAGCTGTTGCGTTGCAGCAGTTTGTTCCGCGACTCAAGGAGCTTCCTGCATACTGCACCAACTTGTCGCAGATTGCACATCTACAGCAAGCTTTGCCCGATGTCATGCGTCACGTTCATCAAATCGCGCGCACAGTGAGTTTGAACGGCGGACTCAAACCTACAGGTGGAAGCGGGATGGATACCAGTGGCGGTGATGTGAGCCCTAACGCTGGAGCGACCCTTGCCGATTCAGGAGTATCTAAGTTTGGCGCCACAAGCGTTGGTGGGGTTGCTGGGATTGGAGCTTCATCCCCCGCAAAGCCGTTGACACCGCCTCAGAAATCAGAAGCTGCTGCAGTAGTCGGAGGAACGCCAGGGGCTGCGCTCGGGATTCAAATCCCACCTCCTGTCGGTGGCTCCGGTCCGACTCCTCGAATGTCGCCAGGAGCGTCGTCCCCGAAGGTCGTGACCCCACAGCCTACACAGCCTCCGGCTGTGTTGGAAGTCGATCATATTTTCCACGAGTCTAGTAAAGTAGACGACCAAGAAGATATACCTCAGCCAGATGAGGCCATCAAGGACCGAATCCACTTCATCGTAAACAACATGTCGATCTCGAACCTGGACGCGAAGATCCCGGAAGTTCGGAAGCTGCTTCTGGATTCCTATCATGGTTGGATGGCGCAGTATCTCGTTGTGAAACGTATTTCGACTCAACCGAACTACCACGCCGTGTTTCTTGTGTTCATCGAGAAACTCAACCGTCCTGAGTTGGAGAAGGAGATCTTGAAGCGCACTTTGCAGAATGCTCGCAAGTTGTTGACATCCGGAACGATTACGACCAATTCACAGCAGCGCTCGCTTCTGAAGAATCTGGGTTCGTGGCTGGGTGTGTTCACGCTCGCGCGCAACAAGCCTTTGCTTCAACGTGATCTTGACCTCAAAGAGCTACTTTATGTCGGATATGAGACCGGCCATTTGATCGCTGTTACCCCGTTTGTTGCCAAGATATTAGAAGGCTGCAAGAAGTCAAAGATCTTCAAGCCACCGAACCCGTGGCTCATGGGTATGATTCACGCCATGAGTGAAATCTATGATGTCCCGGATCTCAAGTTAAATCTGAAATTCGAAATCGAAGTGCTTTTCAAGCAGTTCAAGCTGAACGTGGAGGATCAGCGGAAGGCAAACTTGCTCCACACGCGAGCAACACCACCTCGCGTGTCGAACCCGGACTTCAACGTCAAGGCGCCGAAAGCAGCAGGAAGCATGCGATCTGCAACCCCACCACCGGGAGGCGCCAAATTGGCGCTTGGGCAGAAATCGCACCTGTCCGGGTCTACGACGCCATCTAAGTTGCTCAAACAAGGCCTTGGTAAGTTACCAGGAGAGTTTACGCCTTCGTCCAGTCCACCTCCTGGGCGTGAAGGGCTTGGCGGCTACGGTGGTCAGGCTGCTGTAGCAGGAGTCAACAACAACGCCGTGTCGGAATCGACTGTTATTCCGAACTTAGCCTCATACGTCGCGGTTAATCCTGATCTACCGCTGCACAACGTGAACCTACGTCGTCTCGTCCCCTTGGCGGTAGATCGCGCGATTCGCGAGGTTATTTCGCCAGTAGTCGAGCGCAGTGTTACGATCGCCTGCATCACGACACGTGAAATCATTCTCAAGGATTTTGCGACTGAAGTCGATGACGTTAAAATGAGGAAGGCCGCTCATTTGATGGTTGCAAGCATGTCAGGCTCGCTCGCTTTGATCACTGCAAAAGAACCATTACGCAACTCGATTGCCACCCACCTGCGAGCTCTGATTCCTGCGAGCGCGGGCGATCCGCAGCAGATCGAGAACGTGATTCAAGTCTGCTCGAATGAGAACACTGATCTGGGTTGCATGCTCATTGAGAAGGCGTCGTCCGAAAAAGCGATGCGTGACATTGACGAGGCGCTTGGTGCAGCATATGCTTCTCGTCGTCGCTTCCAGCAGCAGCAACTCCAGAGTGGGAAACCTCTTGATAGTGGCGTTCACTACTTCGAGGGTTCCTCGCACCAACCACCAGCCAGCCTTCCAGATTTGTTTAAGCCAAAGCCAGGAGGCGCACCACAGCCCCAGCTGATTGTATACGAAGCGTTCCAGCGTATTCCTCGGGTCGCGTCGATGCCGACAGCTCGTACTCCGGGTGGGTACAATGCCTTGGGAGGTGACAAGGATGTGATGGGTGCTGGGGGACTCGGTGGCGCAGGGGTGATCGGTGAGATTCCCGGTAGTGGGGTTAGTGTCGCTGCTGCCCTTGATCGATTCGCGGGGCTCATGGAAAAGTTCGAGATGTTCGTGCAGAATGTTGTGCGGCAGGCAACCGCGGCCCAACGTGAACTGCCATCTCTCTTGGCCATCCCACAAGAAAGTGAAGTGTTTGCAGTTTTGCGTGAGGTTCGGGCGCTTGGGGCTGCTGTGAAGCCTGCTCTGAGAGAAGAAGCTTCCCTTAAGATTGGTCACCGCATAGTCAAGTGCATGTATGAGCTCGGTGGCGGCCGTGGTGATGAGCTGTTTCTTGAGATTCTCGTGAGCTCGCTCGAGGCTCTCTCCCAAAGCTGCGAAAAGTTGAAGAAGGAAGCTGCTGGATGGATTCTGCGTGCCCCGGTGGAAGACAAACTGAAACTTCACTGCGAGGTGATGATTGCTTTAGTTCGATTCAAGGTCGTTGACTTGACCGAGTTCGACGTGTATCTGACTCGCAATATGGAGCGCAATAGCGTCGCTATCGAGTTCGCTGTGCACATTGTGCGCCAGTGTCTGCCGATGGAGCACGTTAACCTGCCGAAGCAGCTCCCAAACACTCTCGACGCGTTAGCTCGTATAGTAGAGCGCCATGGAGCGTCCTCCAACAAGAACGTGCAGATTCTTGCAGCCTTGTTGGAGCAGGCACGCACACAACGCGCACGAATGGGAGCCCCTAAAGTGGTCGGATCGATTGGTTCCATTGGTAAACCAAGTGCTGGCGCAGAGCGAGGCGGTGTACAGGAACACGCAGCATTCCGACACACAGTGAGCAATGCGTTGGAGCATTGGATTGCGATCTATAAGGAGCCAACGAGCAACTCCAAGATTCACGCGCAGTACATCCAAATGCTCAAGCAGTATGGTCTGCTCAACGACGACGAAAGCATCTCTTTGTTTTTCCGCTTTGGCACCGAGTTGTGCGTTGATGCTTGTCTCAAATCCGCCGCGGCAGTGGATGACGAGAACAAACCTACAAAGGCTAAGCTCAACTATGGCGTCGTCGATGCTCTCACACACTTGATGGTTCTGCTGGTCAAGTACCTTGATCCTCAAGCCAACACCAAGCTGCAGGTATTGAACCACGCCGTTGGCGCGATTGCAAACGTTTTGGTTGCAGCTCACGACCTCTCGCGCAAAAAGAAGGCCAACTTTGACCAGCGGGTGTTCTTTCGCATGTTTGCGAACCTCATGAAGGATCTCACTGTTCAAGAACCAGTTCTTGACGCTATCCACTTGCAAGTACTCAATACTTTCGCCAGTGCCTACAATACTCTCCAGCCCGTAATGCTCCCTGGCTTCGTTTTTGCCTGGACTGAGCTTGTTTCGCATCGCTGCTTCATGCCACTGTTGTTGCGTGCGAAGCAGCAGCGGGGCTGGCAGATCTTGCACCGCTTGCTGATGAATCTCTTCGTCTTCCTCGAGCCATTCCTTCGCCACGCGAATACACACCAGCTCAGCCCATCGATTGGTGCCTTGTATAAGGGAACGGTTCGGATTGTTTTGGTATTGCTGCACGACTACCCAGAATTCCTCAGCGACTTCTACTCGAGCTTTTGTGATACACTCCCGGCTTCTTCTGTGCAGCTGCGAAATGTGATCCTATCGGCGTTTTCTCGGTCAATGCGTCTTCCTGACCCGCTCACGCTCGGCCTCCAGGTCGCCCAGCTTCCAGAAGTGACCATCTCGCCCCGGCTGATGCCTGCTTGGGGGTCTGCGCTTGCGTACAACAACATCAAAGAGTACATCGACGAATTTCTGCGCGCGACTTCCAATCGCGCTGCTGTGTTCCCTGCTGATCTGATCTCGAAGTTGCTGCGTCCTCTGAGTCAGTTGGAGAGGGATCCGACTGCGAGCAAGTACTCAATCCCCGCGCTTAATGCGCTTGTACTCTATCTGGGGAAGGAAGCGATTGTAGAGATGGCCAACTCGGCGGCCTCTGCAACGACGACATCTGCACGCGAAGATGCCAAGCACGGCACGACGGTGAAGTTTGAGCAGAGCGCCTCGATGGACGTGTTTCGCTTCTTGGCGGACGAGTTGGACGCCGAGGGTCGCTACTGGTACTTCAGTTCGTTGGCCAACCACTTGCGGTACCCGAACGCGCACACGCACTACTTCAGCTGCGTCATTCTCTACCTGTTCTCGTCATCGAACAAC
Source organism: Pythium scleroteichum (assembly GCA_023335855.1). Lineage (NCBI taxonomy): Eukaryota > Oomycota > Peronosporomycetes > Pythiales > Pythiaceae > Pythium > Pythium scleroteichum. The sequence continues at coordinate 27,073 of JAADVR010000006.1, read as the reverse complement.
AAGATGGTCAAAGAGCAGATCACGCGAGTGCTTATCGAGCGTCTCATCGCCAACCGCCCACATCCGGTATGTACTAACTAGTTAAACTCTGCCGGATTGCTTTCTTCTAACGCCTTCGTTTCATCAGTGGGGGCTCCTCGTAACATTCATTGAGCTCATCCGCAACAAGAGCTACAAGTTCTGGGAGCAGGATTACCTCGAGTGCTCGAGCGAGATCAAAGAAGTATTTGACGACGTGGCGCGCACATGCCTGGGGAACTCGTCGGGTGGCGCCATGACGCCGCTTGCTGGAGGCCGGGCCGAGTAGGCACTTGCGAGCGTCCTCTCCTTCGCCTCAAGCTCACCTATGCTGCGCTCTGTATTAAGTACGTATCCGTCAGAGTGTGGTGACACTGAGGCACACAACTTTGCTATCGCCTACGTGTATCAGCGCACGCGGCACCAATCTCCTGCATGTAAACGAACTACCAAATGCATCTAGTCCATTTTCTCCATTTGCGGTCTCCGTTCCTCAGACAGACTCAGACCAGAACCAGATCTGTCCGGCGCTTCAGGTGCTCGGGTTTAGAAAGCTCGATTCACCATGACTGGCATGACCAGGTGCGGACCGCCACGCGCGCGCCGCCAGGTGGAGGCTAACGGTCTGGTCACGAATGCTGCAGAGTCGTCATCATTCTCGACGCCAACGTCACGCAGAAGTACCAGGAGCTGCTGCGTAAGCTGGAGAGTATGGGCGGCTCCAAGCTCGGTCGCCACGCCGTCCACTGCCGGCTCTTCAATCGCAAGACTGTGACAGGTGCGTCGGGAGTAGCGATTTGAGATGGTGCCATTCGTAGCTCCCTCTGACTGATCCTTGTCACGGCAGACGGCTACAGCAACCAGCGCATGTTCATGCTGCGGATGTCCCAGAACGATGACTTGGTCTACGCGGTGCTCACGAATGAGCGCGCCAAAACGACAGCTCTCCACGACAATGGGATCGAAGGCGCCGGAGAAGAGTGCGCCCTACTCGAGTGCGGGCTTGAGGGTGCCAATATTCTCCAGCAAGTCGAGATCTACGCGTTCAAATCCGATGCGCAGTTCGAAGGGACCCAGTACGCCATTGGCGATTTCATCGTGAGCGTGTGCACATTCATGCCTCGAAACAACGTACCGCGCGGTATCGTCATGGAGATCCAGTACGCGCCGTGCTATACCGTGGCCCCCATCGAGGCCCTCTTCGACGAGTTTATCTCCAACTTCACCACGGAGGATCGTGTGCGCAAACCTGTCGATAGCCTCGGCTTGCTCTTCGACAAGGTCGGTTTGTCTTCGGCTGACTACAGCCTCAAACATACTGCATTGCAGTACGTCGCTGCATTCAACATCCTTCGCAAATTTGATAAATAGGTGGGGCGGCAACGAAGGGGAGCGCCTAGTAACCTGATGAATACACGCAAATCGCCTGGTCATACTGCCAGTGGTCATTGCTGTCCAGTTGCGTACACTACAGGTTGATCTATGTAGTCACGCGTCTTCGTTCCACGACGATCCACTAGCCTTGCGAAACCCTAAATTTTAGGGCTTATGGGGGGGGATTAAGACCCTATAACGGAAGCTAAGCCTTAGGTTACGTTTTAGGTTACGCCGAATCGAGCCACTCTGCTGGGCATTTCCGAAGCTGGAAATGGAGGACGAGATAGCGGCAACGACCGCACTGTTCGGCGCTGATGTGGCGCGCTTCGACGACGACGATGAGGATCTGGGCGGCGCACTTCCGACCAATTTCAACCTTCAGTTACTCACGACCTCCGGCGGGGACGACACGACAGGCGACGCAAGACGGCGGGACTTTGGCGGCGGTGGACTCCGCGAGAAAACTGAAAGCGCAGTCGGCGCAAGAGAAGAGATCGACCCTGCTGAGGTGGCGATCCGCGTGTTGCAAGCGGAGGCTGCCGTGGACCCGCATGCCATCGACGATGCTCTGCGCACGCATGCCGCTGAACCTGCGGCCGTCGAGCTGCAGAGGCAGATCGTGGCGGCGATGGCCATCTCGAGTGACTCCCACAGCCTGATGGCATCGCTAGCCATGGCAGCGCAGGTGTCAGACCTCCCCTCGATGCCGATTGCGCCCTTCGTGGTTGATGCAGCGGGCGTGACGCCACTCGCGACGAAGGGTAAATTACTGGCCTTAGCTCCCGCGCCGCCCCAACTCGTTCGATCGACCACCCCAAATCCACCTGACGCTCGACCGGCTGGGGAGCCCGACAAGAAAGCGAAGAAAAATCCGCGCGCAGGGGCAAAATGCTCAGTCACAGACTGCACCAAATTCGCTCAGGGAGGCGGTCTCTGTGTCAGGCACGGTGGAGGTCACCGCTGCCAAACGCCGTTTTGTGCGTTCTACAACCTCCGCACATGCCCCGATCATGGAGGCTCGAAGCGCTGCAATGTAGAAGGCTGCAATAAGGTTGCAGCCGGCGCGGGCTCGCTTTGCTGTTCACATGGAGGCGGCAAGAAGTGCAGCGTGGCGAAATGCAGCAAACACGACGCGGGGTTAGGCTTCTGTCTGCGCCATGGAGGTGGGCGACGCTGCACTGTCGACGGTTGTGAGAAGACTCAGATCCGATATGGATTCTGCAGCGGCCATGGTGGGCGCGCCAAGTGCAAAATGGAAGGCTGTGAAAAATTCGATCGTGGCCAGGGGCTTTGCAAGGCTCACGGCGGAGGTTATCCGTGTAAAATAGAGGGTTGCGCGAAGCGCGATCGTGGTGGAGGGTTCTGTATCGCTCACGGAGGAGGGAAAAAGTGCTCTATGGAGGGGTGTACGACCCCTTGTGTTGGAGGTGGTAGATGCAAGCTTCATGGCGGTGGGCGTAAGTGCACGATGGATTGCAAACGATGGGCGGTCATTCAAGGGCGCTGTAAAGAGCACGGTGGGTCAGGGCGTCGGTGTTCGTCAAAAGGCTGTGAGAAGTTTGACCAAGGTGGAGGATTCTGCCTCACGCACGGTGGTGGGTTCAAGTGCGTGGTCCCCGAGTGTACGAAGAAGGGTGTCCGCTTTGGACGCTGCTGCGCCCATGGTGGAAAACCGCGGTGCCTGGTGGATGGCTGCGAACGTATGGCTCAGCTGCGAGGATTGTGCAAAGCGCATGGCGGCTCATTAACGTGTGAGGTTCCCGACTGCACACGACGAGCTAACAGCAAGAAGCGGTGTCTTGCGCACGGCGGGGGCGGGTCGAAGTGTAAAGCGGACGGGTGTGAAAAGGTCAATCGAGGAGGGGGATTCTGTAAAGCTCACGGAGGAGGCAAGAAATGCTCCGTTGAAGATTGCAACGAATGGGTGGTGGGAGGTGGACAATGTGAGCGCCATGCGTTATACGAAGGGGCGAGCTCAGTCGCTGTTGTATAGAGGTAATGTGGAGCGTTGGGAAGCGGTTATGCGATGGATTTCTCGGGTGGTAACGATCTGAATCTACAGGAACGAAATGCCACTGTTGATCGCGGCGACCTCTTTTGGCGATAGCGGGATCTTCTTCGAATGATTGAATGGGAGGACACCAGCACTCGGGGGCGCAAGAATCGAGGGTGCTGCTTTCGGTACTGTTGGGCTTGGTGTCTTCGCGGGCAGCAAGGAGCGCTTGCCAAGGAACTTGATGAGCGGCGTGCGGTGACTCGCGGAGGCATGCTCAGACACAGCAGGGGAAGCTGGGGCAGGAGCATTCACAGCAGTAGGTGTCGACGTGGCTGAGGCAGTGGGAGTTGACTGCTTGGACTCGGCGGACGGCGCACGGCTGTCATCAACTGAAAAAAGCGCGGCTCCGACGACAACGTTGTCTTCAAGCTTGGCGAAATGCTCGACAATCGTGCCACTCACGGGGCTCATCACGTCCACACTGACCTGTTCATAGCCACAATCCCGCCGCGTTACCAACCGAGTGAAAGATAGCCTTGATTCAGGGAGCTCACCTTGTCGGTCTCAAGCACAGCGACGACTTCGTCCGCTTGGACGGCGTCTCCGGGAGCCTTGACGACCTGTACGAGCGTGCCCTCGCTGATCGAGTCGCCCATGGACGGCACGTTCACCGTGTGAACGGCGAGCGGCGTCGCGCGGCCTGCGTGGAACGCGCGGCGCGAGCTGGCAGCCACGGCGCGGAGCAGCATGGCGGCGAATCCAGTGCGATGACGGGGAGCTCCAGTGTCTGGGGCGTGGAGCGTACGTCCGTATAGTAGTACTTCAGGTCCTGTCTAGAAGGATACACGACCAACATATAAACCCCCCGTTAACAGATATACATGTTCAGTGTCTTGAAGTTAACTTTTGCGGGTCAGCCCACATCCAAGCACCAGAGAAATGGTGAGGCTAGGGACGGTGGTCGCCGCGGCCGGCGCGCTGGCGCTCGCGAGCGCGGCGCTACACAGGCGCCACGTGCGCGCCTCGGTTCACGCGGGTAGAGTCGAGCCGCGCGAGCCGCGCGAGTTCGCGGGCGCGGAGCTCGTGCTCGTTGTCGATGTCGGCAGCTCATCCGTCCGTGCGAGCTGCTTCGCGCTCGTGGACGCCACAACGGGAGCGGTCAATGCCCGCAGCCAGAGCGACAGCGCGCCCGTCGAGTGGGTCATGCTCCGCGGCTCGATGCAGCAGCTGCCGATGGACGGGGTCATCGACACGAACGGCGAAGCGGACATTAGACGTATCGAGGGGGCCGTCGAACGCGTCGTGGGCGGAGTGCTGGCGTATCTTCGTGCCGCTGGGCTCGAGAAGGGAATACGCGGCGTCGGTTTCAGTACGTTCGCTATGAACTTGGTGGGTGTCGACGCCAAGGTACGGTGCTGATACGGCGTCGGGTGGACTTGTTGTTGACTTCGTTGTTCGTCGGATATCCAGGGAGAAGCTGTCACCCCAGTTTATACGGTGCGTGACCGGAGAGCCGTTTACGGCTACGTGAATTCATAAGGGCTGAAACGCAAACCATGCACATAGTATGCTGGTCGCCGTCCGTCCACTGCGGAGTACGCCCGGCAGTTGCGAGAAAAGCTCGTCGGGCTAGGATCGCTCGACGACGTGCACGACCGGACCGGTACTGTCGTCCACCCCGCATATGCTCCAGCTGAGTTTCTCCGCCTCCACCACGAAGAGCCTGCTCTCCTAGCTCGTGTCTCGAAATGGCAGACCATCTCGTCGTATTTGTTGACCAAGTGGTTGCTTGCGGGCGAGCGCGGAAGCCTTCCAGTGAGCTACACAGAGGCATCTTGGTCGGGGCTACTGGATATCCGTCGCTGCTGCTGGGATAAGCCACTTCTTGAAATGGTTCACATGGACATGTGTAAAATGCCCCAGGTGCAAGACTCGTCGATTCCGATAAGTGGACTCCGTCCAGCCATTGCGACTAAATGGCCAGAGCTTGCAAGTGTTCCGTTCTTCCTTGGAATCGGCGATGGGGCTGCCGCCAATATTGGGTCGAAGTGCATCGACTCAAAGCGGATTGCCATAACAGTCGGCACTAGTGCTGCAATCCGCGTCGTTCTCAACGCTGACGTCTTGAAGTCGAAGAAAGTTCCCAAAGGATTGTGGTGCTACCGCATTGGCAGCAAGCATGTGTTGCTGGGCGGAGCCTTAAATGATGGTGGATCTGTGTACCAGTTCTTTCGCAATGCGTTGAATCTAACTGCTGAAGGTGAGGATGATTGATGAGTTCGATATATTTTGATATCGTTTAATCTGCGAGTGCTCAATAGATATCGATACCCGACTCGACAATCTTAAGCCCGCACAACATGGAATGACCCTCCTGCCATTCTTTAGCGGCGAACGTGCGCCAGGCTGGCGAGATGAAGCATCTTGCACAATTACAGGCATGACCAAGTGGACAAGCCCGGTCGATTTGCTGCAAGCAGGAATGGAAGGTGTCGCTTTACGAATTGCTAAAGTCTTTTCTATGTTGGGTACGACTCCTCCTACGTTCGTGATAGTCGGTGATTTGATCTCATCAGTCGTTATGTTGACCTCAGCGGGTTTTGCTGAGTCAGATGCCGTCTTGGTTGCGAGTGGAACTGCATTGACATCTTCGAGGGCTTGGCGCCAAATGCTTGCAAATGCAATCGGAAGGGAGTTGGTCATGGAGACCAGCGTGAATGAGGCTACGTCTCGCGGTGTAGCGGTCTTTGTCGGCACGTTTCTCGGGCTTCACTCGCTTACGGATTCTCACCATTTGGACGCGCGTTCCATCGTGAAATCGGATCCAAACGTGGAAGCTCACGCAGTGTACCTAAGCGCTCGTCAAAACCAGGAGAGTCTGTACAACAGGCTGTACAACTGACACAATTCAGTATTGAATTCGGATGATTACGAGAGTGCTTCATCAACAATGGCCTTCATCTCTTGGAGGTGGAGCTCGTATTGTCCAGTTGCAGGTGAGGCTGACGGCGATCGGCCAATGTACGAGATCTTTCGGGTGTCTCCCAACTCTTGTAAGGTGGTGAGCAAACGAGGGAAAACAAAAGCCCACGGCCCCATATTCTTGGGTTCTTCTTGAACCCAGACCAATTCCGCTCTCGGATACCTTTCGAGAAACGAAGCAACGTCCTGGAACGGGAACGGTGCGAGTTGCTCAATACGTGCGGTCGCAACATTTTGAAGCGATCGCCCTCGGATCGCGTGGAGAATTGGATAGTAAATTTTCCCGGAGCACAGCACAAGCTTGCGCACCTACACATCATGATTGAAACTCATCCAAACTCCACTCGAGAGCCATGTCAGGATAAATGCTCACCTTTTCTGGCTTGACCATATTGGCGAGATCGTCTGGATGCGGAGGCATCACACGCACAAAGGTCGTCTCACCAGCAAAATCCGCCAAATCGGAATTGCACGGACGATGGTGCAGCAAGGACTTCGGCGTGAAGAGTATGAGCGGCTTACGATACGACCGCAGGACTTGACGACGCAGAGCGTGGAAGTACTGCGCTGGTGTGGTTGGCGCGAGAATGTGAAGATTCGCTCTTTGCTCTGCTTCTTCAATATCACGAGTGAACGATTCGGAATCCTCGTTGTGGAGCTGCAGGAATCGTTCCATCCGGGCGCTACTGTGCTCCGGACCTTGCCCCTCATATCCATGAGGCAGACACATCACGAGCCCAGACTGGCGCTGCCATTTCTGTTCACCAGAAGTGATAAACGTGTCGATGATAGTTTGAGCGCCGTTCGCGAAATCACCGAACTGAGCTTCCCATATTGTGAGTCCATGAGGACTCTGTAGAGAATAGCCGTACTCGAAACCGAGGACTCCTTCCTCGCTGAGGGGGCTGTTGCAGACTTGGAAGGTGCCAGGCGGGACCGACTCTAGTTCATGCAACCCCAGCCGCTTTTTGATATCGTCCACGGCAAGTTCGTTCAACGGTGTGAAGGACGAGTTTCGGGCTTCAAGGGCCTCAAACTGATCGTACAACACAGCATGGCGCTGGTTGAAGGTTCCACGCTCACAATCTTGTCCACTCAGTCGAACATGTACCCCTTCGACGAGCAACGACCCAAATGCTAGCATTTCTGCTGTCGCCCAATCAACGCGGTCGCCAGTTTCTACGGCTCTTAGTCGATTGTTCATAATAGCTTCAACCTTCTTGTGAGCAGCAAACCCTTGCGGGATACGGAAGAGCTGAGCGCCAATCTCCTCAAGAAAGCCCCTATCCACGCCAGTTGTGAGCGATGTTGGCTCTCTGTTGGCCCGTAACTTCCCATCTCCATCGATGTCCTCTCTCTTATCGATTTCTTCGTTTGGTGCAGCTCGCCGTGACAAGGCTTCGGCATTGTTTTCATTCCACGGACTATCACCAAGATTGTCCCAAAACGATGGCAATTCTCTCGAGTGCTGGTACTCGGACGCGAGGTGACTCTCAAAGTCTGCGCACATGCGAGAATAATCGGCAGTCGTAAGAATACCTTCTTTTTCGAGCTGCTTCAAGTAAAGGTTGATCACTGTTGGGTGTTTGTTGATAAAGTGATACATCACGGGAGCAGTAATCTCGGGCGAATCCTGCTCGTTGTGGCCGTGCCGTCGGTAGCAGACAAGATCAACCGTGACATCACAATGAAATGTCTGGCGATATTCAACAGCCATCCTCATCACCTTGACGACAGCCTCCGGATCGTCTGCATTGACATGGAAGATAGGGCTCCGTGAGATCTTGGCAACGTCTGTGCAGTAGACAGCTGAGTCAGCCTGCTTTGGTAACGTGGTGAACCCTATCTGGTTGTTGATGACCACATGGACAGTGCCTCCAGTCTTGAAGTCCTCGAGAGCACTAAATCCAAACACCTCGCGAACGGAACCCTGGAACATCGACGCGTCACCATGGATTAGTACTGGCATCACGCGGCTACCATGGTCCCCCATCTGGATCTGCCTGGCTCTAGCTTGGCCCAGTACAACGGGGTTTACTGCTTCCAAGTGTGAAGGATTAGCCGCTAGTGACACCTCTAGCTGTCGGCCGTTGCGCATCTTTAGAAAAGAGGTTGTCCCCAAGTGGTAGCGGACGTCGTCCGAGTTGTTCGGGTACCCTGGCTCGTCAGGCAAGTACGGCTGGAACTGCGCCATGATTGTGCGGAGCGGCCGTTGCAATACGTTCGCGAGAACGTTCAGTCGGCCACGGTGGGCCATGCCCATATGGACAGTTTCGACCCCGAGGTCGCTTGCAGTCTCGAAGAGTTCTACCAGTCCCGGGATCAGACTCTCTCCTCCTTCAACAGAAAAGCGCTTGGCGCCTGAGAAACGACGACCGAGGAACCGTTCAAAGAGCTGAGCGTGGATCATTCGGCGAAACATGTCGGTTTTCTGGTGCTCGGAAAACTCGAAGTCTTTGTAATTCACGAGACGCTCGCGAATCCATAGAGCGGCGTCGCGGTTTCGAAGATGCTGGTACTCCGTACCGATGCGCCCACAAAAAACAGCACGCAACTCCGTCACGATCTGTCGTAGCGTTGCCACAGGCCCGATGGACAAGTCATCGCCGATGAAGAACTCGCGATCCAAGTCGTCCGGAGTGAACCCATACGTTGTGAGCTCGAGCAAGTTTTTGGTCGCGAGGTTGCGCAAGTTGAAGTTGTCGAAGAACGGAACTTCGACCCAGCGGTCGCCGTTGATCCACTTCTCGAGCTCGGGTAGCTTCTCGCCTGCGAGCAGAGCACAGGTCAAATAAGCCAGTCAGCAGGGTCGCCTCACCCGCCACAAGTGAATCCACAGACGCACGCTTCTCCAGAGGGTCGATCTGCGCGACGTAGTGGCCGTACTGCTTGAACGTGCGGATGAGGATGAGCACGCGCCGGGTCTCCTCCTGCGACTTGCGGATCTCGTCGCTCAGTCGCTGGATCGGCGCCTGCGGAGACGCCGCACCGCCGTCGCCGCCGGGACTCGAGACGGAAAGCGCCCGCAGCTGCGCACGCGGCAGCGGCTGTCGACGCGCCACGCGCCCCGCGGCCCGCGCGGCGCGACGAGCGGCGAGCCAAGCCGACGTCATGGGCGGTGCTGCTCGGGGGGCTTCAATGGGAGGGTGCCGCCGCCCTCACCACAAGTACACCTTGTACTGGCAATCCGCGCGCCAACCCACCGTAATTCGATGCAGAACGCCCTCCCAAGATGGCTCGGTTGCGAAACGACGCCGAGCCCCTTGATGAGCATGGCGGTGGCGGAGCGGTGCGGCTCATTCGCTGTGGCGCTCCTGGCGGCCGCGTGGCGTCGTGAGGGATATGAGATGGGGCAGGAGGCGAGGTCGGTGTGGGCGAGCGTGACGCTCGAGGCTGCGGGCGGCCAACCGGTCGCCAGCGTCTGGTTCGGCGCCGACGACGAGAACGTCGTGACCAAGAGCGTCGACCTCGGAGGAGTCGACGGTGCCGCGGGGCAGCGCCTGGACTACGTCCAGAGCTCGCGGCCGGTGGCGCTGTCGCGTGAGTCGTTCACAGCACTGCTGGACGCCAGCCTCGTCGTGTCGCTCTTCTGCGGCACCACTCGGTCGCGCCCGACCGACGAACTCTGGGGAGAGTCGCGCGTCTCGCTCATGCCGGCGATGCTGGCGTCGACACTTCGGGAGGAGTTGGTCTTCGCGCGCACAGAGAGCAGAGAGACGATCACGCTGGATTTGCGGGTCGACTGTGACGCGGAACTCGCCGACTTCGCGCTCAGCGTTCGCGTGATGCGAGTGCAGCCGGGTGCGATTACGAATCTCCCAGGCGAGTGGGCACTGCAGTGCGCAAACAACGAAGAGGCAATGCGCGCTTGTGCAGCTCCGGATCGGAATGCCGCAGTGTACGAGTTAGAGATCAGTCTGCCAGAGTTTCACGATGGCGACTCGCCCACAAGCAACACCGTCAAGTTTGCTGGAGGGAAATTGCTCTTCGAGCCTTGCCAGGTCTCAGAAGACGATGCAGATCTTGATGGCGTGAATACGCTTTCCGGTGAATGGGTGATCAGATTTACATCGCCCCCGGCATGCAAAGTTTATCCCAAAGTAAGTTTTCGCTCAACTGCTCCGCTCGATCATGTGCCAATCTTCACTGACCTCTCTCCATTGCGTAGCTGTCCTTACCTCGCCTCATTGACTACCTACAAGTGGAAAAGATGCTCCGTGGGACGCTTCGTCGACTAAACATTGAACCTGCTGGACGGGTAACTGCGGTCGTCGCAGTTGACGTCAGCGGGTTAGCGAAACCGGGGCTGTCTCAACTTCAAGTCTGGGCTCCATTGAAACAGATCTCCCCGCTGCCTAAAGAGAGTCTTGAGCAAGAGTTAGCAGCGTCGTCGTCCAACGACGAAAAGAAACGAGTTCAGGCTCTGCTCAATGACTACGAAGCAGGCATCGTACAGGCTGCTAATACTCTAAGTGTTTCGATACGCACCGCAAACACGCGGCTTCAGTGCACCGTGCAGATCATGGGGAGCGGACCACTTGTACTGGAACCTCCGATCACTCCCGCGCCAACCAAGACGGTCGAGGAGTTGATCACGCCTCGAGACCTGAGCGAGGAGTTTGATCAACGGAAGGATGTTGTCACGGATCTGAGAACTGAAATCCGTCGTATCGTGCTGTCAGTTCTGCGAGAATACGATGATTCAGACAAAAGTCTTTCTCGCGAAGAGAAACGCCAGCGAATTGTATTCCGACTCAACTCACAAGGATTGTACCACGAATTCAAGGAGAAGCTAAAGAAGCGGGTAGTGCCTCTAATTCGCGACCAGTTCGCAGATGAACTTGATCTTGGCGGCCAACAGGACGAGCGTGATTTGCTTCCGGACCCAGGGTCGGCTCAGCATTCGCAAACGCGTGTTAATGCCCGCAAAAAATTTTACTTTGCGAGTGTCTATGCGTTTCTCATGGAGGAAGTCCAGAGAGTGCTCCACGAAGCGTTTTACGCGTCTGCGACGGCAACATTGGAGAAAGCGGACCAGGGTTTGAAACCGCGTGATGATGCGAAGGTCACGCTCACCCTCTCGTCGCTTGGGCTGCGAGCATTGGAGAATGAGGTCAACGGTGACATCGACAAGAGTGACGCTCTCCACCTCGATCGAATCGCTTTTGCCGAGGATCGAGCAGTCGAATTCCCTCAAGCTGCAGCATCGATGCGGCCAACACTTGGGGTGGTTTGGTTTGATTACGGCAAGTTTTGCATTTCTCAGGGTGAGTTAGACAAGGCCGGCGCTGCTTGTCGCAAATGCTTGGCGTTAGAGCCCCACTGTGTCCTAGCACTGATTGCGTATGGCGCGTTGCTGTGCGAACTGCAAGATATCCCCAGTGCTGAGGGGATCGTCAAGAACGCACTAGGCATTGCGCTGGAGGAGTTGGTGAAAAATACCAGGCATAAAGAGGAAGTGTGTAATGTGATGAAGAACGCCGTGACGGCCCATGCACTGATGGCGCTCGTGTTTCATCTGTCAAGTGGCGATACGACTGGAAACCTTGTTCTGTTTGAACTGCTGAAGGCGCAGCGGATCCTTCATCAGCTGCGCTTGCTTGACAGATCGGGTAGTGATCATGGCGGTTCAGAGCCAAGTTTCAGTTCTGTGTGGATCCATCTAGCGGACGCTGTTCACCCATTGCGATTGCGTGGAATCACTCAGAGATCGCTGCAGCTTGCTGACGATTACCATCGCCCTCGAGATATACTGTCGCACGGAGATCGCGTGCTGAGGCGAGTCATTCTGGCTGAAGTGTTATCGCTAAGAGGAGAAGGAGAGCGCGCAACAGCGCTACTCTTAGAGGCACTTGAAATCGATCGCTGCCACGCGTTTGCTTGGCTGGTGCTCGGCATGACGTACCTGCAGATAGAAAGCCAGACCAAGGAAGCAATTGAATGTCTCCAGCACTGTTTCGAGAACAAAGAGCGCCTGAACAACACACAGCGACTCTGCCTTTTTGTTCGCTTCGGTCTCGCCCAATTGCAAACAGCTCAGTTTCCCGCGGCAAAGGCAACTTTTCTCTGCGGTTGCGAGGAGTTCGCAATCGCTTCGATGTGGTTGGGTGTTGGCATCGCGTCTATGCGCCTGGAAGACTGGGACGGGGCTCAAATCGCGTTGGCTGAGGCAAACCGCTTGGATCCCACGAACCCGGACGTCTGGGGGTACTTGGCTCTTGTAGCCCTCAGCACTCAACCACGCGTGACTACTCAGCACGAACTACGCGCTAAACAGAGCGTCTCGCAGGCGCTTCGTTATCAATTGAGCAACCCAGTCTTACTCCGCGAGCTCAGTAGCGGCTTTGTCGCCATCGACCGCCTAGAAGACGCGGAGCGGCTTTTGCGACGGTCGCTAGTGTTCCAGGAGTCATCACTCGCCCGTAAAACGCTGGCGGATGTGCTGGCAGCACAGAATTGCGCAGAAGAAGCACTCAAGCAGTATAAACAGTCTATGAGTGAGAGCCACGACCTCGCACAGCGTCTCGAGTATTTAGAGAAGTGTGCAATTCTGCTCACAACACTCGGACGTCCGGAAGAGGCTGTCGAGTACCGCCAAATGGCAAGGTGTATGAAGGCCCCAGAGGACGATGTCCGCGAGCCGGAGGTCGTCGAAGAGCGAGAGAGCAATGGACCCCAATAGGAAGGACTCTAATTCATATAAGGTCAATCTATCGCGGCGCATCTATTTGATTTCATTCACCGTTCTTCTGTTGGAGTCCGATATGCTGGCCAGAAATGAAATCAAGTTTGTTAGCCCGAGTAGGAGTCCATCGTCTGGTGCGTCCAAAGCATCGCTCATTTGACAGTGCGCGAAGTCGATCAGATGCACGTCCTCTCTGCGCGCTGCATTACGAAAATCGCCTTCGTAAATGAGCAACAGAGATGAGCCCCAGAAGCGCACCCCGGCGGTGCACTCAATTACGCTTTGCAGCGCCTGCAGTTTGGACAGCAAAACCTGAAGTGATTCGAGATGCAAGCCTGTGCCGTTGGACAAATACTATAGCCACACGTGAGAGTTTTGCCTCGAATCAACACCGCCACGAACATACCGTGACCAAAGCCGACTCAATGTCTTTCGCTTGGAGCTGCCGCCCCCAGTGCTTGTCCCAGAGCACGTATCGCTGCTCGACCTCGTCATAGATCTGCATCCCACAGACGCGCAGTCCAAGAGCAAGCGATGTCGTGCTTGCACACTTTGCGCTGTGACTCATCACTTTTTCAGGTGAGGCGTCTTCGCCATGCTGACGCGTGCCCATCTTAATATCCAGGACGCAAGGCCGCGAGTAGTACTTGGTGAGGTCACCCAGCACAAGGTACTCTCTCGACAGGTTCGCGTCGAAGGCATAACGCGGCGACTTGTTGGGCCCGCCGTCTGGGCGGCTAGATGCGAGTGCCTCCGACCGCTCTTTCCTCCACAACTTTGCGCTGTAGCTGGCAGTTGAAATGAATGACCTTGTTGGCTCTGACGGTGAGCTCGACAGTGGCACATCCAAGCTGGCGTGTTTATCAAAGAGTGTATCCTTTTTCGTGGCCAAGTCGGTCAAAGTAGTCGTAGCCGTGGGTTTTTGCTCCGGCATTGAGCGGATCTGCAAAGCATCCGTCGCTAGAGCGTTGGCCGTAGCCCCGTCGTCAGCACTGTTATCCGCATCACTTTCACGTCCAGCGATCTCGTTCAGGTTCAAAGGAGGTGGCTCCTTCGTGGCGCATGCTGGGCCCGATATGGGGTGGAGGTCGACAGTAATGACACCCAAAAACGGTGGAACAAAGTCTTTAAGCTGCGGGAATCGCATTTCGAGCGCCTGATAGAACTGGAGCTCGAGCGGAATAGCGGGCTTGCAGACCTTGCCACAGGCGCTGCGTAGGAACGGCTTGTGTCCCCCCGCCTGGTGGCCGAATAGGTAGAACGCCGTGCCGATGCCCGAGCGAGCAACCACGTGGTCGACGCGTTCACCGGCTGCCTGACTCATCACTGAGCCAGTCGAAGCAAGTGGGCACCGCCCCCTTGGTTTCCTCCAGACGTTTCACGGAATAAACTTGGCAGGGACTAAATTAGGACACCCGCACCCGATTCTGTGGCAACCAGAGTGGGTAGTGAGTATCCCGGACGTGTCACTTCGCGCGTGTGTGAAAAGCATGCCACAGCACACACGTGGGGACAGCGACCCGCAGGGAGCGAGGTGAGAAAGGCGGCGTAGTTGAAGTGGGAGATTGGAATAGTGACGCGTGTCACTATTCGCAAACGGGTCGGGTTTGCCGACCCACCCGTTTCCTCGAGCTGGCTCGGGATACGATGCGAGTTGGGGTTTCATCAGGCACGTGGCGACCGCCAAGACCACCGCCCGCCGCGCCCCGCATAGCCGCCGCCAAGATGAACCTCTTCCGCCTCGTGGGCGACATGTCGCACCTCGCGAGCTTCCTCGTGCTGCTGCTCAAGCTGCTGGCCTCGCGGTCCGCCGCCGGTGCGTGCCGGCGCCAAGTTCGCAGATTCCGTGCTGACTCTAACCATGGGTTGTGGCCGTAGGCATCTCGCTCAAGTCGCAGGAGCTCTTCTTCTTCGTCTTTGTGACGCGCTACCTGGACCTCTTCACGCACTACGTGAGCCTCTACAACTCGACCATGAAGATCCTCTTTCTCGGCTTCTCGGGAGCGATCGTCTACGTCATGCGATACCGCGAACCGTTCCGCAGCACCTATGACCGCTCGCACGACACGTTCCTCCACGTCAAGTTCTCCGTCTTGCCGTGCGCGTTGCTGGCACTGATCTTCAACGAGTCGTTTGAGGTCATGGAGATCCTCTGGACCTTCTCGATCTACCTCGAGGCGGTCGCGATTATCCCGCAGCTCATCCTGCTGCAGCGCCACGGAGAAGTCGAGAACCTCACGAGTAACTACGTTGTTCTGCTCGGCGCGTACCGTGGCTGCTACATCCTGAACTGGATTTACCGTGCGGCGACGGAGAAATCGTACCACTTCATCTGGCTCATGTTTATCGCCGGCATGGTGCAGACTGCGCTTTACGTCGACTTTTTCTACTACTACGCGATCAGGTAAGTGCCGCTGGTGCAATTGCGGTAGTAAGGATGTTCTAACGCCCTCGCGTTCTGAATTCAGCAAATACCACGGCAAGAAGATGACGTTGCCTGCGTAAGCTGACGCGATCTCTGGTGGACTACGTCAAGTGAGTCGTGCGATTCCTGGGAGACGCACGAGGGTGGAAAGTTGGATTGAGAGGATGGTCAAGCGATAAACAGAGTGGGTTTGAACTAGAATACAAGCAGCAAAGCACCTGCTTTTCTTCTCTCAAGAGCCACGCTTACTGTTCCAAAAAGGTGAAATCACAGTGCTTGGAGATGTGGTCAGCCGCCATGTCTAGCCGAGTCGTGTCGTCACGACGAAGCTTGGCCGTGAAACTAGCGATACGGGCTGTGAGCGTGTAGCTGTCGGCTTTGCTTGGCGGGACGTAGATGCATGGGATGTTATCAGCATCGAGACGGCGGGCTAACTCCTCGCTTGGAGGATTCCACCCCGTGAGAATCAAACCTGGCATGAGGTTCTTGCCTTGCGGCATCGAGGCTTCTTGGTTGCCAATAATGGCATCAATTACGTCCTGACGTCCGCTGTGCTGCTCAATACACTACGTCAGTTCAGGTGCACGTTCAGATAACCGCCAGCAATGTACGCACAGTGATGACAAGCTGGTTCGGGATGGGCTTGAACACGTTTTTTGCGTTGACTGGCGCTAGGGCCAGACGCGTGCTCGTGAAGTAGCGCAACTCTGCATCTTTGCCTGAGATCATGTCAGATTTGAGCAGCTTGCTGAAGTCAGCCATCGTCGGGCATGAGAGGTCTTTCAGCTCAGGGATACACCCGACGAGTGGGATGTCCCACCTCTTGAGTGCGCGGGAAAAGTAGTTCTACGACGAGCTCGATCAGTACTTGGAGGCCGATTACACCCAGCTATAGTCCTTACCTGGATCATGTCCATCTTCTCCGGATTCACCTTGTTGAGAATCACTCCACGTAAGCGGACATTGTGCTTGACAAGCAACTCCCGGTTCATGGCCAGCTGGTCAAACGAAGAACCGAGACCACCGAGCGCAACACAGACGACGTCCATATTGAGCTGCGCTGTTGAGAGCGAGATTTCAGTCGGCGCGAGGTGAGCTCTGAACAGCGTCGCGACGTACATGCCACTTGAGCATTGTTGAGTTCGCAGATCGACCCCACGCCAGTATGCCCAGTTCCTTCGCAGATCAAGAAGTCGCTCGTCCTGTAGAGATTCCCGTGCGCCACGCGGATCTTCGCTGCGAGCTCCTCTTCAGTGACTTTGCCGTCGATGAAGTCGCGCGTGAACCCGTCAGGGAAAATCACGGGCGACATGTCCTTGTAGTCGTGCACCAGACCGAAGTGCTCACGAAAGAGATACGCATCCTATCGACGCACATACCGTCAGACACCGATCGGCCAGAGTTCACGTTTTCCTGGCTGAATCCTACAGACCTTGTCGACGCGCAGTCCACCGCCCACAGGCACGTGCTGCTGGCCCACGGGCTTGCAGTACGCCACCTTCTTGTCGGACCCACGGAATTTGGCCTGGAGATGCTTGACGATGCCGAGACTCACCGTGGTCTTGCCCACGTGCTGGCCCGTCGAGAGCACGAGCAGGTGCCGCATGTTGTTCACCTCACGAAGTGACCAAATCTTCGAAGTGGCTTTTGCGTGAGCTGTGCGATGATGCGATAAGACAGGTTTACTCATGGTTACGTATGCGGAATCAGAGGTGTTCAGCGACGAAGCCGAGTCAACTCGCTGAGTTTGCGCGCCAACTTCCAGCATGGACGACGACGACGTGGCGCCGACGCAGGTGGCCGGCGCGGAGGAGGCCGTGCGCTGCATGGTCTGCAGTCTCAACATCACGGCCAAGTCCATCCTCGAGCGAGAGCTGCACCTTAACGCGTGTCTTGACGCAACCAGTCTGGAGGCAAGATACGACTGCCCCACGTGTGGCAAGCAGCTCACGGACTACAACGAGCAGCGCCGCATGGCCCACGTCAACTTGTGCCTCGACCGCGTTGCGTGGGCCAGCAGCAGCGATCAACCACTTGTGGCCACCGGAAGTTTTGCCCCGCGTGGGTCTAATGATTGTGCGACTGGCGCCGTGTATGACTGCCGCATCTGCGGACAACAGCTTGCACTCCAGGGACTCGAAGCGCAAAGCCGGCATGTGAAACAGTGCGGCCAACGCCACGGACTTCGTGCTGCTGATATGGCGCCGATTCCCGGGGACGAAAGTCTCGCCTCGGAGGTGGCCGGCCAGCTGGAGCTGCCCCTGGAGGAGGAAGCCTGTTCAGCGGAACCCCAATCAAATGCGTTCGCGATACTCATGTCTGCTTCGTTTAATCAGTCGCGTAACACCGCCCGCAGTGCGGTCAGCTCGACTTCCAATGCCTTCGACATTTTGATGAGGAGCTCCAGAACTGAAGCTGTTGCACAGGCGAGTGCGACGACCTCCTCGCGATCGTTCTGGCACACGAATACTAACGCACCGAAGCGAATGCGGTTCACCCCGCCACCAAATGCAAAACCTGCCAGTCGTCGCTATGCATGCCCTGACTACAAGCGGATTCTCGGCACCCAACCCCCATTTATAGTGGACGGATTCCGCCACGCGAGCAAGGCACTCTCGAATGTGTACTTCCTCACCCACTTCCACTCCGACCACTACGTAGGCCTCGACAAAAACTTCGACTGCGGTATCATCTACTGCAATACTGTCACAGCAGCCCTGACAGTGCAAGAGCTTGGCATCGATCCGAAGTACGTTCACCCAGTCCCAATGAACACGCCAGTGGACATCCGCGGCGTCCAAGTCACATTTATGGACGCCAATCACTGCCCAGGCGCTGCAATTATCCTATTCAAGCTTCGCTCAGGCATGACATATCTACACACTGGAGACTTTCGCTTCCACCCCAACATGTGGAGGTATGCACCGCTTCAGCCGTTCCTCCCATCCAAAGTTTCTCAGGCTGGTGAGACGACTGCGCCTTCCCGTCGTATCGATGGTGTTTACCTGGACACGACGTATGCTGATCCAAAGTACACATTCCCTACCCAAGATGTCGCCATCCAACACGCCCTGACGCTCGTGGAAAAGCACATGAGTGCAGGTGAAAAAGTCTTGTTCCTCTTTGGATCCTATTCCATAGGTAAAGAGCGATTGTTCATGGAAGTAGCCCAGCGATACCATCGCAAAGTCTGTGTGTCCAAGGCAAAGCTGAAGATGATCAAAACGTACGCATGGTCTGAGACACAGATGAAGTTACTGACGGTCGAACCTGGTGCAACCAAGTAAGTGCATTGGCGAGTGAGGTGTGGTCGAAACGGTTGTTGACGCTTTCCCGTGCGTGAAGCCTTCACGTTGTGCCCATGCAGGAACTGAAGCTGGACCATTTGATTGCACTTCAGCAAAAGCATCGACTCCGCTTCCATCAAATCGTAGCGTTCCGGCCAACAGGTTGGACATTTAGCCGAAGCAACTCGAGTATGTCAAGTTGCCAAAGTGATCCAAGTGGGAATATTCGCATCTACGGCATACCCTACAGTGAGCACTCCAGCTTTGCAGAACTGTGCACTTTCGTGCGCGAGCTGAATCCTCAAACAATCATACCAACTGTGAACTGCCACACCGAACGCAGCATCAAGAAGCAGGTTGACGCACTCAAGCAGTCGGCCTTCCATAACATTGGTTCGCTATTTCAACCTCAAGTCAAATAGTTAAGGCCAGTAAGCAAACGAAGGGTCACGCCGCTCAAGTCGCTCGCACCGATACGTCAAGCAGCTTTCACACGCGGCTTCGTTCTCTATGTGGACTAGGCATGGATCAGATAGTGCCTCTCAGGTGCTGTCCCTTAGGGTGCTGTCCCTTGAATCAGCGACAACAGCAGCCTCTCCAGGATCGACTGAGCGAGATTGCGGCCGCCCCAAGACACCTCGGCGCCCTGGGACGTCATCTGGTCGCTCGAAGCAGACGAAGGCGACTGAGTTTCGCAGTTTTCTCGAGAGCGGCGAGCTCCCACTACGTATTGAGTCGACGCTGCCTGGATTAAGCCACGGTGGTCGACGCGTTGTCTGGACGTGCAATCTAGATCAGCTTGATCTTTCCCACTTCCTGCCGCTCTGCCTTGGTGGCATCCAAGAGTCTCAAGAACCGTACTCTAGCTTTGCCTTCGACGCATCAATGCAGCTACTTGAAAGCGGGATGCACGATGCGCGAGTGTTAAAGTGTATAGCGCAGGTTGTCGGCCAAATCAAGGGTGCCCTTGGGACGCGTGAGAAAGAGGTTGTGCATCGTGCGCTACTCCTTCTGCAGCAACTCACTGTATGTGATGGAGTGGGAGAGGCCCTCGGAGACCACTATCGTGCAATTCTTCCCCTCTGCAACATTCTTCAGGACAAACACTTGGGAACTGGCGACGAGCTCACCCACGACTTGGTCGCTGAGACGTTAGAGACAATGGAATCGTACGGGCGAGACGATGCACAGGTACTTATCCGACAGTATGTTCCTACGTTCTCCAGCCAGTTCCCGTCTGATCGACTTGTTAGCACTTAGCTGAACAAATAACAAGCTGGACTGTTGATATTTGCTCAAATACAACAGATTGCACATCCCTAACTTCAGAGCTTGGAAGTTGCGCCACAGCCCACCTCACTACATACGCGAGCGTGGGTGGCGGTAGCCGTGCATCTCCTTTGGAAGAGAGGTCGCGACGAGGTCTTCGAGACTGTGGATTCCGTACTTGTTTGGTGCCCCGGAGCGCCACAACTCCTGAGCATTGAGTTGGCCATCCGCACCAAGGAACGTCACACCCATATACTGCTGGTGCCAGCGAATCATGAAATCAATTCGTGGCGTGGGGAAGTTTCCTAGCATCTCAGCCATGTTCTTGAGGATGCATAACCCGTACGGGATATCTTCCCAAAAGAGGCGACTATTGACGGCCGGGTGGAACTGACCCTTGGAGACCTCGACAAGTGGTGTTGCACAGCCAGCGTACCCGAGGTTCGTCATGAAAATCTGACGCAGCGACGAGCGGTCAGCGACGTCTTCACCATACTGCTTGACAACGCGATCACCCATGGGGAGCAAATCAGACAAGTCAAGGGCTGGGAAGCGCTGCAGCAACGCGTATTTGATTTGCTGAAGCTCATTGTCTAGCATTGACAACTGCTCCGCCGAGAATTCGTCGAAGTCAGCATCTGTGACGAGATCCGTGAGGTACTGGTTCAACAACTTCATCCTTGTGATAACAATTGCAAGAGACTACTTACACAGAGTGAGACCGCGGCGCTTGGCAAGTTCGTCCATCGTGTACGTCCTCTTGCCATCCCAGTCACGGAAAATGGCATAGTACCGGGCAGGATGGATAATCTGGTTCGATGGCGTGAGAGTCAAGTTGAGGAAGTTGGCAACCGTCTGGCAGGAAATATCGAACAGAGCCTCCATCAATGTTGCGGCGTTCGTCTTCTTCTCCACAGGGTAACAAGCCACGTAGAGACACTTCTTGGGGCCGATGATCTTAGCTTTATGTCTTCACACAGCAGCATCAGCATCAAACCAATCGTTGCAAGCACATGTACACAGGTGCTGCGTACCCATAGTCATAAGCCTTGCAGATCCATGGAATGTTCTGGAGACCAAACAACTATAGCAAACAGTTCAGAACACCAACGAGCTTCCCACAGTAGCCTGCGTGATGAACGTACGAGATCCAACTCGGCCAGTTTTTCCTCTCCCAGCGCCTTCTTGGCAGCCCAGTCGAAACCTCCTTGCGCGAACAAGGCTCCGAGCGCAACGCCCTTCTTCAGGTGCGGTCCGATCGACGAGAGGATGTCAGGGTGAGCGTTCGCAGGGGCCGCGACGATGACGACGTCGGACTGCGGAATGCAGTTCTTGGCGTGCTTGGTGACGACGGCGAGGCGGCCCGTGATGGGGCCCTTGTGCTCCCAGCTGCTGCCGGCGGTCGTGATCTCGATCGCCTCCCCCCATCGCTCGGGCTGGCGCGTGAGCACCTGCACGCGCACGCCCTTGGACGCGAGGTAGCCCGCCGCCACGTGGGCACCATTTCCACCGCCGCAAATCGTGACCGTTCCGAGCGAGCGGCCTGAGAGCTGCTGCTTCTCCAGCTGCGCGCGCGCGGTCGCAACCGAGAGCGTCATGGCGGTGATGCGCCTTGTCACAGAGTGGGGATTGGTGCTTCGTGCGGTGGGATCCTTTCAACGAGTGACGTCAAGATAAAACCTCGTCACCAAGGTTATAAGCATAATCGCACAATCCATTACATTGGTGAAGCTGTGTATTTGCAGCACCATGAAACTCAGTTCAACAAGACCTTCGCCTTTTGGTGGGTTTCGGCAGTGACGCGAATGGCGAAGAGCTCATTGAGCTCCTCTGCGGCGAACGCGTACGAGATGGCGCGGTCGATCTGCTCGATGGCCCGCGAGTAGTCTTGCATAGCCATGTAAACCTGGGCGAGGTGGCAGTAGGCAAACTTGGATCTAGGGCACATCTTCACGGCCGTTTCGAACAACGCCAGAGCTTCGTGGCCAAACTCTGAGCCCTTCTGGACCAGCACGTTGCCCTTGTTGATGTACGCCATCGGGTACGTTGGGTCGAGCTCGATTGCCTTATCGAACATCTCCTCGATTTTGTTGAATTCGACGGATCCTCCCGGCACTTGAGCTGTCTGCATGTAGGTTTCGCCAAGGTAGTTGTAGATCTCAGGAACATCAGGCGTGATACGGGCAGCTGTTTGCAAATAGTCGATCGCCTTGTCAAAGTTGCCAACGCGAGCGTGGGTAACTCCGAGCTGAATGTAGGCCATGGAGAAGTCTGGGGCGAGCTCGATGCATCGCTCAAGATCTTTAAGAGCATCGGCCAACGACGCCTCCATGGTAGATCCGTCTTGATCGATCGAGTGGAGTTGCCCACGGTGAAAGTAGGCTGTAGCACAAGTCGACTTCTCCGCAAGAGCCTTATCGAACCATCGGAGGGCTTGCTTGAGTTCCTTCTGGTCGAAACAGAGTCCTCCCATACGGATCTAGAATAAACGCAACTCAGCACAGCACGAACAAAAGCAATCAACAGATGCCTAACCTTGGCGAAGAGCGACTGGGGTTTAGTCTTCAGAGCCGCTTCAAAGCACTTGTGCGCGCGATCGAACTCGCCGCGTAGATGGTAATATGTTCCACCTTCGACATTCGTCGTGTAGAACGCTTCGTCGTCTGGCTCAACTATCGCGAGTGCCGCCTCGAAGTCCGCAGAAGCGCTTTCGTAATCTTTCGCAATCTTATGCGCCAAGGCACGTTTCGTGAGCAGTTCGGCACGTTCACGACGGACAGCTTCGCCCTCTCCTAACGCTGCAAGTTCTTCTGTGTACGCCTCCGTCGTCTTATCAGGCTTGATCTCGCTCTCATCGTCGTTCTTATGGAAGGATGAATAGTACGAAGTTATGAAGAACTGATCCGGGAGGTATCGGTGAGGGTTGAGGTTCTTGCTCTGCGTCGCTTCGATTTCTTTCGTGGTGATCTCAGTGTGGATACGGCTAATCTCAAGCGCGAGAGACTCGTCTACGTTCTCGCGCTTCTCCTCAGAAATCACAAGCATGCAGACATAGTCCACGAGTGCGCCAGCGAGGTCTCCAAGGGCCGCCTTGGCCTTCGCACGTCGCAGGTAAGCCTTCGTGTGGCGGTTGTCCAGGGAGAGAGCGCTTGAGCAATCGTTCACGACCTGCTGGTGGTCTCCAATTCGCTCATAAGCAGCAGCGCGGTTCGAGAACATGACTTTCAAGTTGCGCTTGTCGGCTGGCACCGACCGCTCACTTTCAGTGATCGCGACAGTGTA
The DNA here is from genome assembly GCA_023335855.1 of Pythium scleroteichum. Lineage (NCBI taxonomy): Eukaryota > Oomycota > Peronosporomycetes > Pythiales > Pythiaceae > Pythium > Pythium scleroteichum. Next base: position 3,752 of record JAADVR010000006.1, on the reverse strand, counting down.
CAGTTCGATGGCTTCAACATACTCGCCTGCCTTGTACTTCTTGGTGGCTTCGGTCGCCGCCTCCTGGCCAACGGCAGCCGCGGCTGCGGTGCTCTCTTGTGCTTGATCTTCCTTGCTCTTCTTCTGACCAGCGGGTGTGGGCTCCGCCCCAGACTGGCCCTTCTTGGGAGACCCGTGCGCCTTCTGGGCGCTCTTGGGGCCAGCCACGTCCTCCAGGGGCACCTTGGTTTCGCTCTGTAGACCATGCTGGCGCTTGCGGTACACGCCGAAGAAGACGAAGGCAGTGATGGCCGTGACCGAGGCCAGCACGGCCAGTTGCATCAGCGCGCGCTGCTCCTGCATCGTGGACGGATCGCGCTCTGCGTGCTTGTCAACGACCCCACGTTTCCATGCTCGACACTCGCGCACCAGTACTTGGATTGGGCAACTCGCGTGGCTGGTGTTTCCACACTAGGGTGACGTAAAAATACCGTATTTACGAGAAGCTATTTACACCCGTGCTTGGCTGGCTGTGTTCACTGGTTGGCTGGCTGGTGGCGCCACGTCGAAGTTTCCGCGCCGGTTGGACGGCATTGTAAGACTTGAGCAGTGATCCATCGGTCGTGAGCTTCTTCCTCTTCCCGCTGATATGTCCGACGCCGCTGTGAATCCGAAGGCCTACCCGCTCGCGGACGCCAAGCTCACTGTGAGCATCCTCGACTTGGTGCAGCAGGCCACCAACTACAAGCAGATCAAGAAGGGTGCCAACGAGGCCACCAAGACACTTAACCGAGGTATCTCCGAATTCATCGTCATGGCCGCCGACACGGAGCCGCTCGAGATCCTACTTCACTTGCCTCTTCTTTGCGAGGACAAGAATGTACCATACGTGTTCGTCCCGTCCAAGGTCGCGCTTGGTCGCGCGTGCGGTGTCTCGCGCCCTGTCATCGCCGCTTCCATCACGTCCAACGACGCCTCGCAGCTCGGTCCCCAGATCCAGACCATGCGCGAGCAGATCGAACAGCTTCTTATTTAAACTAGTTTTGAGATGCTGTAAACTTGCCGCAAATGAAACCCGAGTGGGATGGGTTAACCACTCACATGATGATTTCTTGTGTTCCTGTTCGTTAGGAAGTCTACGACGCATCCATCAATACATACTCGCGTGTGCTTTCACCAAACTTCAGTACATCTCGGATCTTGAGTTCGATGTATCGCGCACTGTCGATCCGTTTGCCGTTCAAATACGTGCCGTTTGTGCTGTCCAGATCCATGATATATGGCCGCACTTCATGTTCGTAGTCGAGCCCGTCTTCCGTAGGTTTCTGATATAGGCGATATTGAAGCACTGCGTGCTGCTTGGAGCAAGACTCGTGTTCCGTGAGAATATCAGCAATTGCCTTTTCCCGACCGATCAGGTAACCACTCTTCCGATGAACATGGAGGGTCGCTACAGAAGACGTGTTGGTAAGATCTTATCTGCAAACGCACGAATGAGGGACACTGACTGATGATGTCGTCGCCCTTAAAGACGTAGAGTCGGAATCGGCGCGTGGGTACACGCGCTTCGGGCGGTTCGGACCATTTCATGACGACGCCATTCTGGACGTTACCTGTTGTTCTGTCCTTAGCGAGAGCACCGCTCAGACCAAAGTTTGGTTTCTCCACAGGCACTTGAGTCTCGTCGCTGTCACCGTCGTTGTCTTCCCGCTTTCCCCACCTGTAGATATAAGTTAACTCCGAAGCAACAACCCAATATACATCCGACGCACTCCATAGGTCGTGACGGACTCCCCACGCCGTTACTTTCTCTACCACGTCGGCGCGGCGGTGAAGGTGACCGTGAGCGGCGGTGAGCCACAGCATCTCTTGTGGATGGTCTCCCTCGGCCGCTGTAGGGATCAGGGTACCGCTTCCTTGAAGGCGACCGCGACTGGTCTCGACGCCCATGATCTCGGCGTCGGGAAGGGCGGGCTCGAGGTCGAGAACGCGACCTTGATCGAGACTGGGAGCGTGTGCGCGATCTCGAGGAAGATCGTCGCACCATTTCCCATCCACTGGTGCCTCAAAAACCTCTATTAGGGGGTGTCAAACCTCTCGTTTTCTGAGTACCTATCGACCGACCGGCTGGTCCCAAATGAGCAGGTTTTATGACATGCTATTGTGAATTTCAGCGAAATTTGCGCATCTCGCACGAGTTGCCAGGCCTCTGTAAATCGTTCAGTCAGCGATGATTGGCTAAAATTCGTGTATATCTCGTAAGGCGACGCTCCATTATTTGGGTGGATCCGAGGGTGGTTACCACTTGTACGTAATTACAAATCTGTCTCCCTCGTTCCACTGACGCACTAGGCCCTCGCTCTAGTGTCAGTGTCATTTCCCGCCTCCACCAACAAAAATCCCGCGTTCTTCATGCCTCGCTCTCCTTAAGAGGCCTCGCCCATGCTGTTGTGGCCCGCACTTTTGATTTTGCATCAACAGCAATGGCGCGCTGCCAAGGACGCACCAGCATCAAGGGCAAGCGCAGTAAGGCAACGGTATTCAAGCGTACCCAGTACACCTATATGTTCAAGCAGGCTGTCGTCAAGCACTACGCTGCCGCTCCCAATATCAACCACACCATCGCGGAGTTCTTCGCCGGCAAAGAACCCTCCCAGCGCCTAGCGCTCCGCAAGCCCATCCACAAGTGGTCCAAGAACGCGAACATGATCGGCTTTATGGCGTCCAACGTGCGCACGGCGTCGCAAGTCCGCCAGCGCACCCTCGGAGTGGCGACAGCGCTATCAGCGACAACCGAACGTGAATTCGTGCGGTGGGTGAACGAACTTCGCGGCGACGGTGTGCCCATCTCAGCGCGTATGCTTGAGCTCAAGGCTTTGGAGGTAGCTGAGAACGCAGGAATCCCTCGTGGTTTGTTCAAGGCTTCCAACCCCTGGAAGGGATCATTCATTAAGCGCCATCGTTTGTCTTTCCGCGCCAAGAATAGAGCCGGCCAAGTCTCTCCAGACGTCGACAACGTCGAAGCTCTCCGGTTTGCGGCTGAGGTTGCTGCATGGATGATTGTTCACAACGTCAAGAAGGTCTACAACGCTGACCAGACGGGCGTGAACTTCGAGATGCTTCCGAAGAAAACGCTGTCTGCGCACGGTGTTAAGACGGTCTGGGTGGGATGCGGCAAGAAGGAGAAGCAGCGTGCAACCGTCATGCTGCTGGCCGACTCCGACGGGAACAAGTACACCCCATGGATCATCTTCAAGACCCAGGGATCCAAGATCCCGGAGACGCAGGCCCTGAACGAACAAGTCCGTCACGGATTCGGCAAGCAGCTTTGGAAGGAGATTCGCGACCTCCAGAATGCATACGACGCGCAGATCTATGGCAACGCCACGGCTTGGTAGAATGCCGACATCACGATCAAGTGGATGAGCTACTTCTTTGGCGACCGCACGACTGCGAGCGAGCCCGTCCTGTTGCTGCTGGACTCCTTCTCAGGCCACTGGACTGAAGAAGTCGAGGCCTACGCCAGAAGCAAGAACGTCTACGTCAAGCCCATCCCGCCCCGGATGACTTTGCGTTGCCAGCCCGCGGACGTGGCGTGGATAAAGCCGCTCAAGGACGGGTTCCGACGCAAGTGGGTCGACCATCTACGCTACCAGCTCGCCTGCCGTCGCCCAGGCCAGCGTTTCGTGATGGTGCCGCCTGACCGCGGTGATCTCACTGAGTGGGTGACGGAAGGCTGGCAGACCCTGTCGACCTCGACGATCATCAACGGG